>CAUYQS010066876.1:0-24883 GCA_963574585.1 Otolemur crassicaudatus | reverse complement strand
ACAGGCACCCGCCACAACGCCCGGCTATTTTTTGGTTGCAGCTGTCATTGTTGTTTGGCGGGTCCGGGCTGGGGATTCGAACCCGCCACCTTAGGTGTACGTGGCTGGCGCCTTAGCTGGTTGAGCTATAGGCGCCGAGCCTGTAAATCCATATCTTGCTTTTGCTCTGTTAACCTATCTTTCTCTTCCTCAGTAAACTTTGTTTCATACTTGCCTTGCTTTTGGGAGGTTTGGGCATTCTTCAGCCAAGAGCACACCAAGAACACAGCCAACTGCTAACCCCAACAAAAGGACCTGGAACAACTGTTTAACTCTGAACTGTAGGCAAAGCAAAAGTGTTAGTAGGCTGAGAGAGGTACCTTTGAAAAAGAAGCCTGCATGTGTTAATAGTGACATCTCTGATTGTTAGAGTTTAGGGAGATGCTTACTTTTCTCTTTATCTTGTTCTATGTTGGTTCAAGTGTTTAAAATTAACAAATGTGATAAATACAGTAGAACCTCCATAGTTGATCACCTCCTTAAGTTGACCTAATTTTCATAGACTGGACATGCACACATGTACGTATCAGTACAGTAGCCCTAGTTCTTTATATTGACCACCTCCGTCTGACCAGTTTGCTACAGTCCTTTGGGTGCCCAACTTTCAGAGGTTCCGATATATAATGGTTAAAAAGCTCCTTGTAAAAAAAAAAAAGAGTAAGTAGCATGCTCCTTGAGCCTATGCATTTGAGGACAACTGGGAAACATAGAATACCCCCTTTTTTTCTTTTTGACACAGGGTCTTGTTCTTTCACCCCAGCTAGAGTGCAATGGTATCCTCACAGCTGATAGCAACTTCAAACTCTTGAGCTCAAACAATTCTCCTGCCTCAGCCTCCTGAGTAGCTGAACTACAGGTGCCTGCCACCACGGCCAGCTAATTTTTCTTTCTTTCTTTCTGTTTTTGTTGTTGTTGTTGAGATAGGGTCTCACTCTTGCTCTGGCTGGTCATGAACTCCTGGGCTGAAGTGATCTTCCCACCTTATTCTTCCAGAGTGCTAGGATTATAGGTATGAGGGATGGCACCTGACCAAAAACCTGTCTTTTTTGAAAAAAAGAAAAGAAAAGGTATTTTTTGTGTGTGTGTGTGTTTGAGACAGGGCTTTACTTTGTTGCCCAGGCTGGAGTGCAGTGGTGGGATCATAGCTCACTGCAACCTCCAACTCTAGGGCTCAAGGGATCCTCCTCCTTCTGCCTCCCAAAGTGCTGGGATTACAGGGGTATGTCTCCTCACTCAGCCCTATTTGTGTTTTTATACTTAAATTCAAACCTACAGAAAAGTTACAAAAATGTTTATAGAAGCTCGGCACCTGTTGCTCAGTGGTTAGGGCAATGGCCACATGCACCGGGGCTGGGCCAGGTGCCTGCTAAACAACATTGACAACTGCAACAAAAAAATAGCCAGGCATTGTGATGGGCACCTGTAGTCCCAGCTACTTGGGAGAGTAAAACAAGAGAATCGCTTAAGCCCAAGAGCTTGAGGTTGCTTTGAGCTGTGATGCCACAGCACTCTACCTAGGATAATATAGTGAGACTCTGTCTCAAAAAAAAAAAATTATAGAACTCCCATATATTCTTTGCCCAACTTCACTTATTAACATTTTGCCTTATTTGTACCATCTCTTGGTGTATGTATATACAAACATTTCTTTCTTTTTTTTTTTTTAAAGACAGAGCTTCAAGCTGTCGCCCTGGGTAGAGTGCTGTGGCGTCACAGCTCACAGCAACCTCCAACTCCTGGGCTCAAGTGAGTCTCCTGCCTCCACCTCCCAAGTAGCTGAGATTACAGGTGCTTGCCATGCCTGGCTATTTTTTGGTTGCAGCCATCACTGTTGTTTGGCAGGCCCAGGCTGGATTCAAACCCGCCAGCTCAGGTGTATGTGGCTGGCACCTTAGCCCTTTGAGCCACAGGTGCCAAGCCACAGACATTTCTTTTAACCACTTCAGAGTGAGTTGAAGATGTCATGCCCCTTCATCCCCAATTATTTCAGCATTTCCTCCCAGGAACAAGGGCAGTCTCTTACATAACCCAGTATCACAAGAAAAATCAATAAATTTAACACTGATTTACTATCATCTAATATACAGTTAGATTTTGTTCACTGTTTCTATATTGTCCTTTGTAGCAATCACCACCTACTCACCGAGGAGTGGATCCAGGATCACCTATTACACTTAGTTGTCTTTTTAATTAATTAATTAGTTTTTTTTTTTTTTTTGAGACAGTCTTAAGCTGTTGCCCTTGGTAGAGTCCCGTGACATCACAGCTTAAGCAACCTCAAACTCTTGGGCTTAAGCAATTCTCTTGCCTCACCTCTCAGATAGCTGTGACTATAGGCACCCGCCACAATGCCCAGCTATTTTTTGGTTGTAGTTGTCATTGTTGTTTGGTAGGCCCGGGCTGGATTCAAACTCAGTGTATGTGGCTGGCGCCCTAGCTGCTGACTACAAGTACTGAGCATAATCAGATTTGTTTTGAGACAGAGTTGTACTTTGGCACTCTGAGTGGAGTGCTGTGCTGTCATAGCTCACAGCAACTTCATGCTCTTAGGCTCAAGTGATCATCTTGCCTCAGTTTTTCTATTAGTAGAGATGGGTTCTCGATATTGCTCAGGTTGGTTTCAAACTCCTGAGCTTAAGCAATCCACCTGCCTTGGCCTCCTAGAGTTCTGGGATTACAGGCTGAGCCACCGAGCCCGCCCCTTGTCTTTTTAATTTAATTTAATTCAAAAATTTAAAGACAGGGTCTCATTCTGTCATCTCCGGTAGAGCAGGGGCTTAACCATAGCTCACAGCAACCACTAACTCCTGGGCTCAAGTGATCCTCCTGACTCAGCCTCCCAAGCAGCTGGGACTACAGGTGCGTGATACTACGCCCAGGTGATTTTTTAATGTTTTTGTAGAGATGGGGTGGGGAGGGTTGCTCTCTCTGAACTCTTTTTTTTTTTTTTTTTGCAGTTTTTGGCCAGGCTGGGTTTGAACCTACCACCTCCGGCATATGGAGCTGGCGCCCTATGCCTTTGAGCCACAGGCACCGCCCCTGAACTCATAATCTCAAATGATCCTCCCTTTTGACATTTCCTTTCTTTGACATTTCCTCAGCTTTTCTTGGAAGAGCATAAACCAGTTATTTTGTACCTAAGCATGTCCCTTAGCTTGGGTTTCTCTGCTGTTTTCTCGGGATTAATTTTATGCATTGTTGACAGACGGTAACGCTGTGTCCTTCAGAAGGCAGCGTGCAATGGATGTCAGTGTGTCCTGTCACTGATGTTAGCTGGACCAAAAAGTTAAGCTGCCTTCCGCAGTTTGTCTACGATGGACTTACTATTTCTCCTTTTTTGATTATCAAGTAATTTGAGGATATGTATGTGGAAGCCTTTCAATTTCATGGGACAGAGAAAGGGAGTCTTTTCCTTTCAGGAAATGGGTGCCTATTTCTTGCCGCCCAGTCCCAGCGGCGCCCTGGATCGCAGCCTCCTTAAGGGCCTGGCCGCGGGCGCAGAGCACTGGGGGAGTCGTAGTCCCCCGGGCGCAGGCCGCGGACCCCCGCCTTGCGCTGGCCGCGAGAAAGAACCAGAAGCTGAAAAGGGAGGGGAGCCAGGCGGTGGCGGTGGCGGCGCCGGGACGCGGGGCGCCCTGGGACGGGTAGTCCGCGAGCGCGCCCCGCCGCGGCCCGCGCCGGGCACTGGACTACCGCACCCGACAGGCCGCGCGCGCGGGCGGTGCCGGCCCGCCCGGGCCTCCGACAAATCAAATGCGAGGAAAGAAACTGCCGGCTTTCAAAATCCTCCTCCTCCGCCATCATCCGCCGCCGTGCGGAGAGCAGGTGGTGGCGGAGACGCCGTGACGAGCTGCCCCGGCAGGGCGGATAGACTGGAGGGCTGGGCATCGGGGCCGCTGGACCCGGAGGTGGCGACCCCGACCTGACCTGACCCGTACCCTAAATTGCTCCCCGCCCCGCCGAGCGGACGCGCGCGCTCTGGTTGCCCCACGCGGGGGTGCCGCCTATTTACGGTAGGGTCAGGGTCCATCTCCCTTCTCCCTGTCATCCTGTCCCCTGGGATGGGGGTAGGGGCGCGGAGCGGCCCTGCACCTGGACGAGTAAGGTGTGCGCCCCCTCGGCCTTCTCCGTTGCGCCTCCGACGACCGAGCTCTGAGGGGGTGTTGGAGGAAGTCGGGGCGCTGAGTGGCGGTGTCCCCTTTCACAAGTGGGGAAACTGAGGCCTGGAGAAGGCGTCTGACTCGCCTGAGCCGCCCAGCCCAAAGCTGCCAGGAGCAGCTAGCATCGTGTTAGCATCGATGTCAGCTGGAGGCGGTGCGAGTCCGCCAGGCAGCACATATGGGACTCCCGCGCTGCCCACTTGTCAAGGACCGCTTGCATTCCCGTGTCGCCACCATCCGCCGGCTCCCAATAGGCCCCCGCCCGCGGGGGAACCGGGCCCGCGTCGCTGTTCCTGGGATCGGTGTGAGTCACCGCCGACGCTGTGCACGAGCGTGGATGTGCACCTGAGGGAGTCTCCGATGTTGCTGCGGAGAAGGGAGGGGACGTTTCCATATTAACCGTTTGTCTTTGCTTTGCCGCTCACCCTTGCTGACCTTAGACAAATCAACTCATATCTCTGTGCTCCAGTTTTTTAGTATTTAAAGTAGCTAGGTGTTGGGAAGTGCGTGTGCATCCAGGGCTGGGGAATGGGCCCTCTTCCAGCTGAGAAGTTCTATGTCCCTAGCCCATCCCCACCACCACTATTGTAGCCTCAAATTGTGCCATCCCAGGACTGCAGGAGGTAGTGGGATTTCTGGTGAGATTTTATTCAGTTTCATCCCATTGTTGTGTTGAGCACCTTCTACATGCCAGGCCCTATGTAGATAGAGTGATTCTGTCAAAATGTGGAGGTTGGATCATTCCTTTTTGCTAGAAACTCTCCATTGGTCCTCCTTGTCACTTGGAGTGAAAGCCACAGTTCCTCAAATGGCCTTTGTGAATTGGGCCCCTCTTTAACTCTTTTTTCTCTTACCTTATTGTTTCTTCCCTTTCTGGGCTCCAGCCTCATTTCCCCCACAAGAGCCTTTGCATTTGCTGTTCCCTTTTCAGGAACACTGTTCCCCCAGATGTCTGCAAAGCCAGTCCCTCTGCCCGTCAAGTCTTTATTTAAGTCTTCCCTAATAGTGCCTTCTCTAAGCATTCCACTTTAAATTGCAACTCCTCCCAAAAGAAAACTGCTGACCCCTTCTCTATTTTTTATCACTGTCTAACATACTAAGTATCTCATTTATAACACAAGCTTCAAGAGGGCAAGATTTTTGTTTTCTTTACTGCTTTACTTCTGTCTAGCACATAGAAGTACACAATAAATGTATTGTCACATGAAGGAGTGGAGGCCTTACTCAATAATAATTCATGCTTATTGGTAAACAGATATAGACAAACCAGGGTGGTAAGGGATAAAATAAGAAGGGATGGGAAACTGGCTGTTTGAGTCCACAGGAAGCCCAGGAGGTGTGAGGATGAGGGGCCTACCCTGCCACAGCTGTATCCACGGTGAGGAGATTGGGCACTACATCCTGTTTGTCCCCCCATACTACTTTTCCTTGGTTTCCCTTCATTCTCTTCCCTTCCCCAAAGGGGAGATGGAGTTATCCATTCAGTCGGCCTACTCAGCCCCAGGCTGGAAACTTTTTTTTCCCTCAACTTTGTCCCTGGCCTATTGTGATGGTGGCTGTTGTGATGTACATACCTTTGGTCTCCTAGGAACCCTGAGGGCCACCATGGCCTGCCCAGTCTCCTGGCCAGTGCTGAAATCAGAAGTGCAGTGGGGTGACCCCTGTGCCCCACCCCCAGAGTCATGCCAGCGTGGATGGTGGGGCATTCCCTGGGATGGATGACCTGGATCCCTTAGCCATCTATGTCCTGTTTGAGGAGTGGGACCCTCAAACAGAGAGTAGCCAAGATGATCAGACAGGTGTGTTCTTGGGGCAGACCCTTGGTAGCCGTTGGTTTAGGACTTGACTGCCATTCATGGGGCAATCTGGGGAACGGGCGATTCACGTGCTTTTGCTGGGTGTTCCAGCTGGGGCAGTTTGGTAGAGGGGGAGTTATAGCGAGGTAGTAAAGCTTTCCAGGCTAAAACCTGATTTTTCTGCTCTTTTACTGTCTCTTCCACCTTTCTAGAATTG
This sequence comes from Otolemur crassicaudatus, assembly GCA_963574585.1. Lineage (NCBI taxonomy): Eukaryota > Metazoa > Chordata > Mammalia > Primates > Galagidae > Otolemur > Otolemur crassicaudatus. The sequence continues at coordinate 18,671 of CAUYQS010066876.1, read as the reverse complement.
TTTTTTCCCTAATGCTATTTGCATTTCTCCCAGTGGTTTAGATTTCAGCATCTTCATAGCAGGTGGAGAGGGAGTCAGGCCCCTGACAATAGCTGGTGTCCTACCCTGCCTTCACTACCAGGGCCCCCAGGAGATTCCTCTTTCTTCTTCTTTTTTTTTTTTTTTTTTTTGAGACAGACTCTCAAGCTGTCGCTCTGGGTAGAATGCTGTGGCGTGACTGCTTGCAGCAACCTCAAACTCTTGGGCTTAAGTGATTCTCTTGCCTGAGCCTCCCAAGTAGCTGGGACTACAGGTACCTGCCACAACGTCTGGCTATTTTTTGGTTATAGTCGTTCGGTGGGCCTGGGCTGGATTCGAACCTGCCAGTTCTGGTGTATATGGCTGGTGCCTTAGATGCTTGAGCTATAGGCGCCGAACCTAGAGATTCCTCTTTATTAATAAACCTTTGGCCTCCTCAGTTTGCAGATCTCCAGGGGAGCCCACTGTTGTGACCAACATGGCCTCTGAAGACATTGCCAAGTTGGCAGAGACACTGGCCAAAACCCAGGTGGCTGGGGGACAACTGAGTTTCAAGGGCAAGAGCCTCAAACTCAACACTGCAGAAGATGGTGAGTTCTTGTAGAGGGGAAGGACTGGAGTGCAGTGAACACTCAATAGTTGTCAGGCTCTGAGAGGTACCACTGGGCCTCTTCTAACAGTGAGGCTGAAAGATCATTTACCCGGGAGCACATGCAGGCTCCCCTGCTCCTCTTTGTGTTTGCAGTGGGTATCCCTTTGTGTAGGATGCCTTTATCTCTCAGAAGGAGGAGAGGTAACCAGGAGCCACAGTTAGCAGCAGACCCAGGGTATAGCACCTGACTTCTGACTTCAGGTCTGGTGTACCCTCCCTTTACCTCCATCATCCCAGATGAGTCAGGGAATATCTGCTGCTGCCTCCAGCGCTGAGGCCCATGTGGAGCTGCAGTAAAACAGCAATCTGGCGCCCTCCTGGGAGGTGCTGGTTCATGCAACCAGATGCCCCTGGTAGAGGGATGGATGTGCCTGTGTGTGTGTACAAGCACGAGGACCACAGAGAACTAGGGACCAGAAAATAGACCCTGTCTTTTCATGCCTGGCCAAGGGTCAGCTGGCACTGAGCAACCCGGAATCCTCCAGCATCTAAGAGTACATGTACTTACATCAGTACTCAGGGTTGTGGCCCAACCGGGGAAACTGGTCTGGACTCGCCTGGTTGTCACTTTGTGTAGGCAGCCTTGTTCCCCTCCCCCAGATCAGAGATTGCTGAGTGCTGTGTTGTTAGGAATGGTCCTAAGATCTCTATAGGGCCTGAAGATATATAAAGGTCCTCTGTGTGCTTTTACCTCTTTTGAGCCTCACATTATTCTTGTGGGTGGGAATGTTATTGTTTTATAAATGAGGAAAAAAGACTTAGGAGACTTAAGTAACTTGCTCAAAACTACACATGTGGTAAGTAGCAGAGCTGGAGTTTTTTTTTTCTTGGAGACAATGTCTCACTCTGTTGCCCTGTGTAGAGTGCTGTGGCATCAGCCTAGTTCACAGCAACCTCAGTCTCCTGGGCTCAAGTGATCATCCTGCCTCAGCCTCCCGAGTAGCTGGGACTACAGGTGTCTGCCAGATCACCCAGCTGGGTTTTTGTTGTTGTTGTTGTTGTTGTTGTTGTTATTGTTTAGCAGGCCCAGGTCAGGCCAGGCTCAAACCTGCCAGCCTTGGTGCATGTGGCTGGCATGCTAACCACTGAGCTACAGGCGCTGAGCCTAGTTTTTCGATTTTTATTTTTATTTATTTATTTTTAATGGAGACAGGGTCTTGCTTTTACTTAGGCTGGTCTGGAACTCGTGAGCTTAGGCAATCCACCTGCCTAGACCTCTCAGAATGGAAGAATTACAGGTGTGAGCCACCATGCCTGGCTCCTTTTTCTTTTTCTGTTTTTTTTTTTTTTTTTTATTTGAGACAGTCTCATTTTGTTGACTTTGGTAGAGTGTTGTGGTATCAACCAGGCGTTGTGGTGGGTGCCTGTAGTCCCAGCTACTTGGGAGGCTGAGGTAAGAGAATCACTTAAGCCCAGGAGTTGGAGGTTGCTGTGAGCTGTGATGCCATAGCACTCTACCCAGGGTGACAGCTTGAGGTTCTGTCTCAAAAAAAAAAGCCCGGCGTTGTGGTGGGCGCCTATAGTCCCAGCTACTTGGGACGCTGAGGCAAGAGAATTGCTTAAGCCCAAGAGTTTGAGGTTGCTGTGAGCTGTGATGCTACGGCATTCTACCCAAGTCGCTAATTTGAGACCGTCTCAAAAAAACAAATATAGGTACCCATTGATAAGAACTTCTAAGTTTGTTAAAAAAAAAAGTTTTTTTAAACCCCCAAAGTGAAATATACATGCTTTGTTTTAGCACTCATTATAGAGGAATTGTTTGCATAGCTCTGTCCCCTTCTCGACTGTGAGCCATTCTATTTCTCCTGTGTATGCCACGGCTCAGCATGGGGTAGGTGCCCTGTACGTAACCATTGAGTGGCCTGGTGTTACTTAATCTCTTCTGCCTTAGCTGTTTGTGACTCCAAAAGCTCAAGGTTCTGTTTTTTCATCCCTGGCAGCTAAAGACGTGATTAAAGAAATTGAAGACTTTGATGGATTAGAGGCTCTACGTCTAGAGGGCAACACGGTGGGCGTCGAAGCAGCCAGGGTCATTGCCAAGGCCTTAGAGAAGAAGTCAGAGTTGAAGGTGAGATCCGCAGGGCGTGCAAGCCCTGGCTGGTTTGGACAAGCTGCTTCTGACACAACCACACCCCCAACCTGTGTCCAAACCTTCAAGGTGCCTCTGTGCTGGGGTTACAAGCATAAGCCTCTGTGCCAGCCCCTGATAATTCCTTGAAGTCAGCTAACTTTTTAAGTGATTTCAAAGCAGACATTACTTCTATAAATGGAAAACTGCCATTCCTTACGATAAAGGAAATAAAATAGTGTTACTGAGTTCTAATTTGATGCTGTTGCCACTTTAAAGGCTCTGAGTCTGAGGCCTGCTTTTCCTTTGTTAAAAAGGCAAATGGGCTGGAGGTAGAGAGGCAGGCAAGCCCCTCAGCCTCAGACTGCCCATCTTTTTTTTTTTTTTGAGACAGAGCCTCAAGCTGTCCCCCTGGGTAGAGTATTGTGGCATCACAGCTCACAGCAACCTCCAACCCCTGGGCTCAAGCAAGTCTCCTGCCTCCGCCTCCCAAGTAGCTGGGACCACAGGCGCCCACCACAACGCCTAGCTATTTTTTGGTTGCAGCTGTCATTGTTGTTTGGCGGGCCCGGGCTGGATTCGAACCCACCACCTTAGGTGTATGTGGCTGGCGCCTTAGCCACTTGAGCCATAGGCGCCGAGCCAGACTGCCCATCTTTTAGAGGTGGTCAGAGTGATTGAAAGATACCCCCAAAAGAATACTGTCCGTGATGCTGAAACCCGTATTGGTTTTGGTTTCTTTTCTTTTTTTTTTGCAGTTTTTGGCTGGGGCTGAGTTTGAACCCGGTGCCCTAGTCCTTTGAGCCACAGGTGCTGTCCTTTATTTTGTTTTTGTTTGCTTATTTGTTTTGAGATAGTCTTACTCTGTGACCCTTGGTAGAATGCTGTGGCATCAGAGCTCATAGCAACTACAAACTCTTGGGCTCAAGCCATTCCTTTGTCTCAGCCTCCTGAGTAGCTGGGACTACAGGTGTCCACCTAGTTTTCCTATTTTCAGTAGAAACAGGGTCTCACCCTTGCTCAGGCTGGTCTCAGACTCCTGAGCTCAGGCAGTCCACCTGCCTCGGCCTCCCAAAGTGCTGGGATTCCAGGCGTGAGCTACCATACCTGGCCCAATTTTTATTTTATTTTAGAGACAGGGTCTTGCTCTGTTGCCCAGGATGGGGTGGCATTAATCCTGGGCTCATGTGATCCTCCCGCCTTAGCCTCCTGAGTAGCTGGGACTACAGTCTCTGCCACTGCGCCTGTCCAGCTGCATATCATTTACTTTCTTGTTCTTCTGTCGCCCCAATGACATCACGTTTATATCCAGAAGATTTGGCAGATAGAGAATTTCCTAACACTACTGCTTGGCCCCTCATGGCTCTTGGGGGCTGCTTGACTTCAGGATGGGCCTCCAGGTCCCCTAGCAGCTTCAGTCAAAATGGGTCTAGCTTTTTGCTGACCAGGCCCGAATTGAGGAGTCCTGTAGTGTCGGGAGCTCACCAGAGGAGGTGGTGCTCACAGGGCCTCACTGCAGGCTGCCTCCGAAGGCCTGTCTCCGGCTAACCCATCTCTCCCTCCTCCTGCTGCAGCGGTGCCACTGGAGTGACATGTTCACAGGGAGGCTGCGCTCCGAGATCCCAGCAGCCCTGGTAAGTGAACAAGCTTCTCGCCACCTCCAGGCACAGGAGCCCCTTTGCAATTCCTGTGACCTTTTCTCACACCTTGTTCTTTCTGGATACTAAGGTAACCCTGTGGGTGACTGAAATGCTGCAGTGGAAGCCAGGGAAGCCTGGCATGTGCCCTGTATCCTGCCAGGGGGTGTGGGTGGGAGCACAGAGATAACAGGGAGGGAACCCAGGGTGAGGACTTGGATGGGGGGACAGAGAGCCAAGGCCAAGGACCCTGGGTCTGGCTAACTGTATTTCACCCCCAACATGGCTTGCTTGCTCTTGCTTTCCTGGTGCCACATCCCTGCACCCTACAGTCCTGTTCCTTATGACCTCCGTCGGTACACAGCCTGTGTGGCCATCCCCATTCTTCTCTGGCCCTTTTCTCCTGGGGTTGCCAGAAGGCATAAGTCTCTGCAGCCCTCCTGCCGTATCTGGTCCATAGCTGTGGAGGTGGCTGCCTCCATCCCCTCAGTCACTACCAGAGAGCCCTGCAGGCATTTGTGGTGCCCCACCCCACAGATACCCAGGAACCCCAGCTTCTGCACGTTACTCCTCTGTGACCAGGCTCACTTTATTCTCCTGTACCTGTCACCACACCAGCCAGGAGGCTCCTTCCCTGTTGCCTGTGTTGCTACCTCACATAGCCCGCAGCCATCTCAAAACCTGTATTCTCACGTTCAGCTTCACAGTCACAGTTCCTGGCCCAGTGGTTAAGGTTCTTGGCTGAGCCGATGCTTCACTTGCCTTCTAGCTTCAGCCTCTTCTGGAGTCCTTGTCTGCTTGGCCCCAGGCACACAGTCTGCTGTGTCAAGCTTATGTGTCTCGTTTTCAGTTCAGTTGCCTGGAATCTTTTTATGTTGACTGACTGATTCTCATCCAGACCAAACTCAGTTGCCACCTCCTACAGGGAGTCTTCCCAGACCAGCTCATTGGGCACACAATCCCCACTCCCTGGCTGAGTGTGGAGCCCTCCACAGGATTTCTAGTCTTGGGTGTATAATAAGGAAAACTCTACAGTGAAACAGTCTGTCTGTGCCAGTTCCCCACTAGCCTTCTGAAGGCAGAGCTGGTCCTGGTATAGAAGCAGCACCTGCTGGGTATCTGTGGATCTGACATGAGCTCCCTCTGTGCCTAGATCTCTCTAGGGGAGGGACTCATCACAGCTGGAGCCCAGTTGGTGGAGCTGGACCTGAGTGACAATGCATTTGGGCCTGATGGTGTGCAAGGCTTTGAGGCCCTGCTCAAAAGCTCAGCCTGCTTCACCCTGCATGAGCTCAAGCTCAACAACTGTGGCATGGGCATCGGCGGTGGCAAGGTGAGTGCAGTGGCCCTCTCTGCCCTCCCTGTTGAGTCCTCAGCTACATCCACATCATCTGAAGCGTGTCTTCTAGCCCAACTATCACCATCTGGGATGGTTGGTTCATCATTTTCAAAAGAGAAAGGCCTCAAAGGCAGCAGCTGTGGCCAGTGGGAGAAGAGTCCATGCGGGTGGAGTTGCTAAGCAACCATCCCACGTCCTTGTGTTGGCTTGGCAACGTGGAGGCGGTGCTGCTGCGTACCTGCTTCAGCCTGCTGGCTCTGCAGAACATAGGCTCAGGGCATCCTACACCTATTGTCCCCTCGAAGCAGCTGGCAGGGCCAGGGTCAGGCCTGGCACACAGGCACAAGAGGCAGCCCCAAAAGGGAGGGGAGGCACAGTCGGACCTCACCATTATTCCTGGACAGGTTCTTGCCTGGGGTGCTGTCCTTGTCCTGCTAGTAAGTCAGGCTGGTCAGTGAAGGAGGGAGCTTCTTTTCAGAACCTGGCACTGAGGGACACTAGCCCTGGTCTTTCTCTCCTAAGTCTGTCCTGACTCTTGAGACCCAGGACTGAGAAACACTGATACCTAGACTGCACCCTGCCCTCCATACAGTCGCACCAAGGGGATGGGGGAAATAGCAAATGGGACAGCTTTCTGAACATGTGTCATATGCATGGCCTTAATTACCCCATACTTTAATTTCATTTCCCCACCACATTGAAAGGTAGGTGGTGCCTTCCCTTCCACCCCCTTCCACGTGAGTAAACTTGGGCTTAGATGGAGTTGGGTGGATCACAGAGCTAGCGTGGGACAGGATGGTTCTGAGCCAGAGGGTGTGAGCAGGGACAGTCTAATTGGGCAGTAAGCTATCCTTGTGTTCAGATGTCATAAAAATGTTAGCATTGGTGCAGAAAATAAGCACAGCCAGCTCAGAGTAGAAGGGAGGTGCCGGGAGAGCCTGAGATGACACCCTGCAGAACACTTAGGTTTTCCTCCCATGGCCTCACCTCTGCCACCTGGTGGTGCCAGGAAACCAGCTTAGTGAGCTACCCCAGCCGGCCAGTACTGGGCTGGCCTGTTCCATACTTGCAGCGAGAGGACATGGGGAGTCAGAGTTTGGAAGCCCACAGCCACAGCCCCTCCCTGGCAGACCTGCTCACCTGGAGTTTACCTTCTAGGGCCCTGCTGCCTCTTCACCCCGATGGGGTTGGACCTCTGGGTTCCTTGCTGACACACACCTCTTAGAGACCCCAGGTACCAGGGTCTGGGTATGCGACCAAGGCCTACAGGTCCTCTGGAACATGTTCCTTCCAGGCAGTGTGTATTAAGTGTGGTCTACGTGCCAAGCACCATGCGAATAGGAGGAGCTAGGGGATCCAGAGGGAATGGAATGTGGCCCTGTGCTTGGGAACTCTCCAGACCTGGAATCTCCTCCCACATTGGACTCCTACCGCAATTAAGGCCCTCACTGCGGGGGCTTTGGAGAGGAGCTGAGAAGAGTGGGAGAGAACTAGCACAGTTGGTTGCCTCTGAGAAAATTCCTCAGAGGCTGCTTTATAGCAGAATAGTGATGCCTTTACCTTGAACACACATGTGACCCACTATTGCCACCACTGTGGAGCTGGGTGGGTCTTACCCTAATCTGAGTCCTCGAGGCCAGCCGTGAATACTCCCAGGCCCTTATGCCATGAGTCTGATCAATTCACCTGCCATTCACATTTCTGCTGAGCATCTGCTGTGTGACTTTGGCTGATTTACTTGCCTCTCTAAGCCTCAACATCCTTGTTTGTAAAGTAAAGCTGATACCCCTTAGTCTGGTTTTGAGGTTGAACCAAGAAAGTACAGAAGTGCCTTGCTAAGAATGCTTGGTGCCCAGCGGGTGCCCTCTAAATGCCATTTCTCTCCTACGTGCATGGCTGTAAGTCCTTTATGTCACATTTACTGTGGACTGATTCCCACCAACCAATCAGCATTTTTATTTTATTTTTTGTTTTGTTTTTTAATATTCTTTTTTTTTTTTTTTTTGGTTGCAGGTTTTGGCCGAGGCTGGGTTTGAACCCACCACCTCCGGCATATGGGGCTGGCACCCTACACCCTACTCCTTGAGCCACAGGTGCCTCCCAGTCAGTATTTTATTTTTATTTTTTTATTTTTTTATTTTTTTGAGACAGAGCCTGAAGCTGTCCCCCTGGGTAGAGTGCCATGGCATCACAGCTCACAGCAACCTCCATCTCCTGGGCTCAAGCGAGTCTCCTACCTCAGCCTCCCAAGTAGCTGGGACCACAGGCACCCGCCACAATGCCCGGCTATTTTTTGGTTGCAGCCGTCATTGTTGCCTGGCGGGCCGGGCTGGATTCAAACCCGCCACCTTAGATGTATGTGGCTGACATCTTAGCCACCTGAGCCACAGGTGCCGAGCCGCCCGGTCAGTATTTTTAAATGCCTATTTGGCGTAACCAGGGTATGTGTTACCTCTTGCCACCAGTCCAAGGCCAGGCCAAGCTGGGTTTAGGTTTTTGCACCCAGCAGGTGAGCCCTGCTGTGCCCAGGCACCGGTGTGTAGCAGATGGTTGCCCTGGAGCCACAGTCTCAGTGTCCACTTCCCTTGGATGTTGTGGAGTGTGGAGAAGCTGAAAGATGTGGTTTCTTTCTGTCTTTTTTTGGAGACAGTTTCACTATGTCACCCTCAGTAGAGTGCTGTGGCGCACAGCAACCTCAAACTCGGGCTTAAGTGATTTTCTTGCTTCAGCCTCCCAAGTAGCTTGGACTACAGGCACCTGCCACAATGCTCAGCTATTTTTTGTTGTTGTTGTTGTTGTTGTTGTTGTTGTAGTTGTCGTTGTTTAGCTGGCCCAGGCCAGAGTTGAATCTGCCAGCCTCGGTGCATGTGGCCAGTGCTGTAACCACTGTGCTACGGCGCCGAGCCTAGCAGGGAGCTTTTGACTGTGCAGTGAGCTGAGCAGGGAGCTCTCCACTTTACCTGGCTTCATGTCCAGTCAGTATTGGAATCTCCCCACTCTTCGTCTTCCCCACAGTCAGTGCGATACACAATGTGCTAGATATAAAAACCCTTTGTAACATATTGGGCACATGTAAGGTGTGACCCTAGTGCTGTTAGCAATTCTGTACCCGCTATCCTGCACCGGGGAGGTGGCATGGGCTGTTGACCATTTCAGAGGCAGTTGCCACCCTGCCCATGGCCTGGACCCCTCATCCTTTCCCCATAGATCCTGGCTGCAGCTCTGATTGAGTGTTACCGGAAGTCCAGTGCCCAAGGCAAGCCACTGGCCCTGAAAGTCTTTGTGGCTGGCAGAAATCGGCTGGAGAATGATGGAGCCACTGCCTTGGCAGAAGCTTTTGGGGTAAGTGGTTTCTGTCCATCCTGCCCCACCAGGCCCTGAGGTACACTTGGCTTAAGGCATCAACAGCAGTACTTAGCCAAGTGCTTCAGGGAGAGTTGCACCTCCCTTGAGCCTGTTGATTCATTCAGTGTAGGCCTGAGTTGTCTGGGAAGGTGCGTGATCTACCCCTCAGATGAGTTGCAGCAGCTGCTTTGAGGCTTTAGCAGGGCAGGCCACTCTGATCAGATGGGGCTCTGTATCCAGTGCAGAGGAGGTGGAGTGAGAGGGCAGGAGTGCTCAGGGCAGCTGGGCGTAGCCCCTGGCGTGGGCATAGAGAAGGAACATTTCACACCTCTGGAGACAGAGGGACAGGATGGAGCATCCTCAGGGCCCAAACAAGGTGCTCTCAGGTGACCTCATCTCCCGCCCCCATGTCATTCCTCTCTCCCTATAGGACACTGCTGAGTCCCTGAAGGTGAGTGCCAGGAGAAGGCCACACCTTTCCCTCACGGGACTGGGAACTTTGGGGTCTGGCATCCTCTTAATTTAAGTGTTTTCTTCAGCAATAAGCATTGATGCAGCACTGACTGCTCAGCCCAGAGCTGTGCCCTGCGTTCCTGTGTGTGGAGCAGCTGCAAACCTGCCTCTGCAGGCACTTCCCTCACTGCAGGGGGGACTGGACATAGCAGATGTTTGCCTTGTGCCTCAATGGCTCTTGCCTGTGTGGCAGCTCCTGCCGTCTAGGAGATAAGAGGGGGCCCATTGCTCTCCTTGGGTCCCCCCTTCCCTTGGCCTACTGGCCCCAGTGCACTGGTCATATTCCAGTTGCACCAAATCTTTGTGAGGTATCCTCTGGGTGCTTTGAATGGGATTCTTAACCTGGGGTTAAGAATGGGATTCCCTAGTCTGTTGATAGAATTTAGAGGTCTGTAAATATAGATGGGGAAAATTGAGTATTATTATTATCCCTGAAGCAGCTAAAATACATGGTGTGCCCTTTGATCCTGAGTGTAGACAATGAACCTCAGTGGCATTAGAAATTCCTGCAACTTGGTCACCAGTGGCAGGTGATATCTGTCCTCTGTGACTTACAGTATTTCCTATTGTTACAGTTGTTGCAGATTACAGATACACAGACCTGTTTATTCCTTTGAGATCAAAGTTACATTAACAATAGACCTGGGCGGCTTGGCGCCTATAGCTCAATGGGCTAAGGCGCCAGCCACGTACACCTAAGGTGGCGGGTTCGAATCCCCAGCCCAGACCCGCCAAACAACAATGACGGCTGCAACCAAAAAATAGCCGGGCGTTGTGGCGGGCACCAGTGGTCCCAGCTACTTGGGAGGCTGAGGCAGGAGACTCGCTTGAGCCCAGGAGTTGGAGGTTGCTGTGAGCTGTAATGCCATGGCACTCTACCCAGGGGGACAGCTTGAGGCTCTGTCTCAAAAAAAAAAAAAGAAAAGAAAAAATAGACCTGCCCCTAGCTATTGTTATTCAGTGATTAATAAGTCATTCATATATCACTACAGTACACCTTTGGGGTTTTTGTAAATGTTTCGACAATTGTTCCAATTGAATTGATTTCCTTTGTAATTCCGTATAACTTATTTTTAAATTTAAAACATTTTTCTGAGGGGTAGGCCTAGGGACTTTACCAAATTCCCAGAGGGCCCATTGCACAGAAAACATTAAAAAGCTGACCCATAGGGCGCCTGTAGCTCAGTAGGTAGGGCACTCACCACATACACTGAGGCTGGTGGGTTCAAACCTGGCCCGGGCCAGCTAAAACAACGACAACTGCAGCAACAATAACAAAAACTGACCCATAACCTGCCTGAGTTGTCCTTCTTATATTTACCTGTAACCTCTCCCATCCCCAACATTGTGCAGAGCACCCAAGGACAGCAGAAGGCACCTAGGTCAGGCTTGATGTCACCCAGGTAGCAGTGGAGCCTAGGATGTGTCCTCTCTTTGAGAGCTCAGGCTGGTGCTGACAAGAATGCGCTTCCACACTCCGAGATGAGGGTCACTGTGATAAGGAGTGACTGGGTGCTCTGAGGTTGTAGATGATCTCCTGCAGCCATGCCCGAAAGCATGCTGGGAGGTACATGCCCGAGGCACCCGCAGACAACCCTTCCCTGTGCTGGTGGCAGCCATTCCCCGTGTCCGCTGTGTGGCATTACTGTCCTGCCTGCTGGATGTCAACTGGCACTCGGGGACACATCTCTCCTTTCTCCCTCCTGCCCTCGCAGATCATCGGGACTCTGGAGGAGGTCCACATGCCACAGAATGGGATCAATCACCCTGGTGTCACTGCCCTGGCCCAGGCTTTTGCCATCAACCCCTTGTTGCGAGTCATCAACCTGAATGACAACACCTTCACTGAGAAGGGTGCGGTGGCCATGGCGGAGGTGAGGGGAGTGTGGTGGGGCCACACCAGGACACCCTAGGTAGTCTGGGTGCTCTGCCCACCCGGTATGTGCCCTAGGGGTCCAGCTCATTTGAACATGTCATGAGGTGACTGAGTGTGCTGCCTTCATCCTGAGATGCCTCCATGTCACCCCTAGCGCTTGGTGGTGGTTTTCATCTCAGGCTCCACAGGAGAAGGCTGCTCCTCTGTCTGTTTTCCTCATGGATTTGCTCAGCAGCAGTGTTTTGTTTATCTACTTTTTCTAGATATGGAGGCTTACTATGTTCTCTAGGCTGGTCTTGAACTCTTGGCCTCAAATAGTCCTTTTGCCTTGGCCTCCCTAGTAGCTGGACTAAGGTGTGAACCACTGCCTGGCCCAGGAGCTGTGTTTTGAGGCCCAGTGTCCAGTTGGTAGCAAGTGCAGACCCACTGGGGTTGCCAAAGACTCTGCCTAGCACATTGGGAGGCTCAGGCAGGAGGATCACTTGAACCCTAGAGTTAAAGTGCTGTGAGCTATGATGACGCCACAGCATTTTACCTAGGGTGACAGAGTGAGGCTCTGTCTCAAAGTATACAAACAAAAAAACTCTGCCTTTGAGGAGACCCTAATTCAAGAAGGGAAGGAAGCCAGTGATCAGTGACGGGGCACTGAACACAGTGGCTGCTCTGCTGTCTGTGTTCTGGGGCACCGTGGCCTGACAGAAGGCTGGTCCTGCCGCTGTAGGTGTTAGCGGGTGTAGGTTCTTGGAAGGGGTCACATTTAGGCTAAGTTGTACAGACAAGTGGATTTTGTGTACAAAGAGAGTTGGGGTGTTTTGGGTGGAGTGGTTCATGACAGGTGGGGGACTCAGAGACTTGGGACAGGAGCTTTACTTGGTTGGTCCTGGTTCAAAATGACCAAGGTTTAGGGTGTGTTTGGTGGTTGAAGGAGAGGAAGAGGGAGGCGAGGCTAACTCCTTGAGATGCTCCCACAAGTAATTGGGAGCCTGGGGGTGTGAAGCATCATGTCACGGGACTAGATTTGTGCTTTAGGAGGTGTTCTGGCTGCAATGTGAGGAGTCAGATCAGCTGGAGGGAGTTTAGCTGGGGTCTGGAGGCCAACTAAGAGGTAACAGGATAGCTGAGTAGCTGAGGAGGCTACAGAAGAGGACTGTGTGGAGGGACTGGTGTGGGTGAGGTGCAGCCAGGGCCCCTGGGACCACTGGGGTGAGGCCTGCGCCCTCACTCTGGACCCTTGCTTCTTCTTTGCAGACCCTGAAGACCTTGAGGCAGGTGGAAGTGATCAATTTTGGGGACTGCCTGGTGCGCTCCAAGGGTGCCGTTGCCATTGCAGATGCTATCCGTGGGGGCCTGCCCAAGCTGAAGGTGCCAGCCTGGCTGCCTGACTCCCTTCTGGGGTCTAGGCTTTTCCTTATGTGGTGGGGTGTGGGGGAGGCCGGGGTCTACACCCAGCTCTACCACTTCGCACTTGAGATTTCCCTGCCATCCACAGTTTCTTTGTAAAATGGAAGGCTGTGGTGACGTTACTAAGGTGTAGTTTAAGTGAACAGAAAGAGAGGTATTCATTATTAAAGGGACATACTCAGCACATCTTTGGCTGCACGCTGTTGTATTTATTGTTAGAGTTCCTCATCTGGAGGACAGAGCTTGGACAGCACCTGTGGTTCAAAGGAGGAGGGCACTGGCCCCATGTGCCGGGGGTGGCCAAAAACTGCACCAACAAAAAAAAAAAAAAAAAAAAAAGAATGGAGGACAGAGCTTGCCTTATCCTCACTTGGGAAGCCCTTACTTGAGAGTAGGTCGGTCCTGCTCTCCTGGCCGGGATGTCTGCCCACCTCCACACCTTCTTGCTTTTAGGAGCTGAACCTGTCATTCTGTGAGATCAAGAAGGATGCTGCCCTGGCAGTTGCTGAGGCCATGGCAGACAAGACCGAGCTGGAGAAGCTGGACCTCAATGGTAGTCAGGGGGGTGGTGTGGCCCCAGCACAGATCTGCTGGACTGGCCCTGCCACCCTGTCCTGACTGCTCTGCCCTCCCCTCGAGCAGGCAACATCCTTGGAGAAGAAGGCTGTGAGCAGCTTCAGGAGGTGCTGGATGGCTTCAACATGGCCAAGGTGCTGGCATCCCTCAGGTAGGGAACTCCAGGCGGTGGGGCCCAAGGGAAAAGGGCAGGCCATTCCTTCCTCTGTTTCTACGTTTGTTTATTCAAGAATGTTGCTTGAGCTCCTGTGCTGTTCCAGGACTGTCCTAGGCGTTAGGACTATAAGGATAAGACAGTCAAGGATTCTAGCCCATGGGAATAAGGCAAATTAATTAAGTTGTTATTTTTTCAACAAGGGGCACACATGAGACTGCATTGTGGCCACCCTCTAGAGCAAGGGAGTCAAGGAGGCCACTGGAGAGGAGATGCTAGATCTGATCCTGAGGGGGTGAGAGCTGCAAGTACAGGGGACAGTGAGCACAGGGAGGGTGGGGGTCAAAGATGCAGGCACCTAGAAAAGGATGTACTTAAGACTGTTCTTAAGAATCTGACTTTTGGCCAGCATCTGTAGCTCACTGGGTAGGGTGCTGGCCATATACACCTAGGCTGGCAGGTTTGAACCTGGCCTACGCCAACTGGACAACAATGATATCTGCAACAAAAAAATTGCCAGGCATTATGGCAGACACCTGTAGTCCCAGCTACTCAGGAGGCTGAGGCAAGAGAATTGCTTAAGCCCAAGAGTTTGAGATTGCTGTGAGCTGTGTTGCCCCAGCACTCTACTGATGGCAACAAAGTGAGACTTTCTCAAAAAAAGGGGGGGGGGCGGCACCTGTGGCTCAGTGAGTAGGGTGCCAGCCCCATATACCGAGGGTGGTGAGTTCAAGCCCATCCCTGGCCAAACTGCAACAAAAAAATAGCCAGGTATGTGGCAGGCGCCTGTACTCCCAGCTACTTGGGAGGCTGAGGCAAAAGAATTGCCTAAGCCCAAGAGCTGGAGGTTGCTGTGAGCTGTGACATAATGGCACTCTACCATGGACAATAAAGTGAGACTCTGTCTCTAAAAAAAAAAAAGGAAAGAAAGAAAAGAAACTGACTGCTGGCCAGGCACGTTGGCTCAGCAGAAAAACAAGCTGAGAGTTGTGGTGGGCGCCTGTAGTCCCAGCTACTCAGAAGGCTGAGGCAGGAGAATCGCTTAAGCCCAAGAGTTTGAGATTGCTGTAAGCTATGATGCCACAGCACTGTAGCCTGGCGACAGTGAGACTCTGTCTCAAAGATAAAGAGTCTGACTCCTAGAAAGGGAGAGATAGATGCAGAGAATATGGATTGCAGTGTTTGCAGAGCCTATTGGAGGTAGGGGAGCTATCGTCACCTTCTGGATCGGTTGGTTGGGCCTCCAGCACCTGGCTGCCTCTGTCCCTCTGATTGCCAAGTCTTCATTCCTGTCAGATGCTCAGTCACACCTCCTTGATGCCCAGCCCTGGCCTGCTGCTAGGAACTGAGGGCTCCAAGGGCTGTGGACCAAGGAAATGGGACAGCTTTCCTGTGGGGACAGGGGTACCCCCTACTCCACCCTCTGCTGCACCTGTAGCTCCCTGTGGTCAGCAGATTATGGTGGCCTTGCCCTGTCATCTCAACCTGGGCAGCACTCCTGAGAGCCCAGGCCCCAGCTATGACAAGAGCTTTCGTCCTTTTCTCTGCCTCCTCTGGGATTGGGGCATCCTTTGGGACAGGACAAGATTTGATTTTTCTGTGACATCATGGGCTTCTCTGGGTGACAACAAGTGGGGGACGTGTTCCCTAGTGGTCATCTGCTCCTGCCCTGGGAGCAGGGGCTACCCTGAGTCTCCCCCCAACCCTGGCTGAGGTCACCGGGTTTATGAAGCCAGGCCTCTGGCCAGTGGCTGCAGGTGGGGGAGGTCTGCTTTAGCCAGCTTCCCTCTGCAGTGATGATGAGGACGAGGATGAAGAGGAAGCAGATGAGGAAGAGGAAGGAGATGAAGAAGAAGAGGAAGAGGAGGAGGAGGAGGAAGAAGAAGAAGAGGATGAGGAGGAAGAACCACAGCAGAGAGGGCAGGGAGAGGAGTCAACCACACCCTCAAGGAAGATTCTGGACCCTAACAGCGGGGTGAGTGCCTGGCCATCTGCCAGCATTAGAGCCCTGGTCCCCTGACTGGATCTGGAGGCATCTTCATGGGGAGCTGGTCCACCTGGGTACAGTAGCTGCAGATGGTTTTTGATTGTAGGTTATTAAGTAAAAAGCAAGTCACCCCAATGCAGAGATGCTCACCCAGTGTAGGTGTGTGTGTTCAGTTGTAAATTATGAGATGGGTATAAGATACAGAGTGCTGCCATCCTGTGTGTGCATGTATCTTAAAATATATGTAAATATTTCTAAAAGAATTGAGTAAAAAAAAAAAGTCAAAATTGAAATTCTGAATGTTTTGCCTACCCACAAGGGGATTATCTTTCTGACCCTTGGAGACAGCTCCCCATTCCTGAGACCATGGCTAGGACTGTGGTGTTCCTTGCCTGGCCAGGGGCTGGTGGTGTCAGGCTGCCACGCCTCCCATTCATTCTCTCTCAGGTTCCTAAATACAGCTCCAGGACAACTTGGGTTTGGATGAGGGTCCCCACAGCCTTCTCTGCTTTATGCACTTAGGCACGGTGTCTCTCAGGTCATTCCTGGGGCACTGGGGCACCACGGGTCATGGCCAAGATCTACCTGGCCATAGTGTGTCCCCCACCCCAAAAGCTCCTGGACCAGGCGCCAGCACATGGGGGTGACCCAAAGAGGTGGAGAACTAAGGCTGAGAGGGAGAGAAAATTCTAGGCTCTGATCCTGGGCTGGACATGTTGGGAGTGGGATGGACATAGCCATGGGGTCTGGAATTGTACAAAGCACCTGTGCCACCCTTCTCAGGAGCCAGCTCCTGTGCTGACCTCCCCACCTCCTGCAGACGTCTCCACCTTCCTGGCCTTCCCCTCCCCAGAGAAGCTGCTACGCCTTGGGCCCAAGAGCTCCACATTGATAGCCCAGCAGGTAATAGCAGCACTTCCCAGTTCCCACCCTACATCGCCAGAGAAGAGGGTGACCTGAGCTCAGAGGATTGGGAGGTGACACTGGCAGCTAATGGCAGGGTGGTTCAGCCTGCCTCTGTGTTATTTTTTAACATAAACCCACAAATGAGGGTTGCTATCGTCTTAGGGTTGTAGATGTCTGTGCCCCAGGGGGAGCATGCATGGCCTCCAGGCAGCCTGGCCACTTCCTGTGAGGACAGGGTCAGAGAATTCTCTCAAGAGTCTAGCCTGTGCATGCCCACCCCTTGCTTTTCTCTGCATGTTCTGTCCACTTAGCTGCTTCTAGAACAACTCTGCTGACCAGAGCCCTTGTAGAGATCACCCGCTTATTACTGGAAGGCTGCCCTCTCCCTAGCCTGTTTGGTTCTTTCATACAGAGGTGATTATCAAGTGCCTGCTTTCTGCCAGCACCCGTACTGGGCAACCTGAAATGTAGACCGCATCTTATTGCATAGATGACAAAATGGAGGCTCAGGTGACTCTCAAGATTCAGCTTGGCATTTGGGCTGATTTTCTTGTGTCATCAGTTCACAGCAACCTCAAACTCCTAGGTTCAAGCAATCAATCCTCTGCCTCAGCTTCCTGAGTAGCTGGGACTAGAGACACCCACCACCATGCCCAATTTAATTGTGTTACTATTTTTTTGTAGAGATGGGGTCTCACTATGTTTCCCAGGCTGTTCTTGAACTCCTGGCCTCTCCAGGCGCAGTGGCTCATACCTGTAATCCCAGCACTTAGGCAGGCTAAGAGGGGGTGGATTACCTGAGCTCATAGGTTCGAGACCAGCCTGATCCAGAGCAAGACTCTGTTTCTAAAAATAGCTGAGCATTGTAGTAGGCACCTGTAGTCCAAGCTACTTGGGAGGCTGAGGCAAAAGAATTGCTTGAGCCTAAGAGTTTGAGGTTGCTGTGAGCTGTGATGTTATGGTACTCTACTGAGGGCAACAAAGTCAGACTCTGTCTCAAAACAAAACTCAAAACTGGCCTCAAACGATCCTCCTTACCTGTATTTTAACTTGATAAATAAGATTATGTGAGCCTTTTTGTGTCCTTTTATTTCCATTTAACACTGTTCATCATTTGCCCGAGTCAGTAAAACTTTTCTTATGCCCTTTGTTCCAATGAGTGGATGTGGCACTTAAGAGCAGGCCACAGTTTCTGGACATTGCCATTTTTCCCCACTTTTCCCTGTCGTCTGTGAAGTTGAGGTATTCCTTGTGTATGAATATTGTGTGCATTCTGGATTTTTCTTCACATTATGGGATGTGCACCACAGTGTCCCAGGGAAGATTTTCAGTACTCCTTTATCCTGCCATGCTCCCAGGCCCGACCTAGACTCTTAGGGGACAGCATGGGGTGAGGTGGGGCTCTGGCCTCTGGTAACCCACACAGGTCTCTTATATCCTCAGACTGATACATCTGACCCAGAAAAGGTGGTCTCTGCCTTCCTAAAGGTGTCATCTGTGTTCAAGGACGAAGCCACAGTGAGGACGGCAGTGCAGGATGCAGTAGGTAACGTAGGCTAGTTGGGGCTCACGCCCCCTAGATACTGTGGGCACTCATGTGGGGGCTGCTCCTTGGGCACCAACCTGTCTGGTCAGGTACCCCCCCGCACCCGTGCTCTCCTCCCTTGTGCTGCAGCTGGGAAATAGCCTGTGTGGCCAGAACTCAGGTGCACACGCCCGCTCCGTGTAGGAAGAAAGGCTAGATTGGCACCCACAAGGTCCTGTTGGGAGGAGGGGAGTGACAGCTGAGCCTTTGTCGTCACCTTAGAGCCTCTGCACTTGAGGCGTGTTCTACTTGGAAGATCCCTGCCCAGAGGATGCCTGCTGTCCCCATATCATCCATGGAACTTCCTGGGACCCCCCCCCACCCTTTCCTCCATCTCTCCATTCCACCATCTGTTACCTTCCACTGGTCACCATTTGTTTATCTGAGCTAGATGTGGCCAGAGGAGAGGAGGGTCCTGTAGGCATGGGGCATCGCTCAGGAGAAAGGAGAGGAGACTAGAAATACACGTGGTGGGCTCGGCGCCTATAGCTCAACTGGCTAAGGCGCCAGCCACATACACCTAAGGTGGCGGGTTCGAATCCCCAGCCCGGACCCGCCAAACAACAATGACGGCTGCAACCAAAAAATAGCCAGGCGTTGTGGCGGGCGCCTGT
>CAUYQS010066869.1:0-18538 GCA_963574585.1 Otolemur crassicaudatus | reverse complement strand
CTAGGCTCGGCGCCTGTGGCTCAAGTGGCTAAGGCGCCAGCCACATACACCTAAGGTGGCGGGTTCGAATCCCCAGCCCGGCCCGCCAAACAACAATGATGGCTGCAACCAAAAAATGGCTGGGTGTTGTGGTGGGCGCCTGTAGTCCCAGCTACTTGGGAGGCTGAGGCAGGAGACTTGCTTGAGCCCAGGAGTTGGAGGTTGCTGTGAGCTGTGATGTCATGGCACTCTACCCAGGGGGATAGTTTGAGGCTCCATCTAAAAAAAAAAAAAAAAGGCTCGGCGCCAGTGGCTCAAGTAGCTAAGGCGCCAGCCACATACACCTAAGGTGGCGGGTTTGAATCCAGCCCGGCCCGCCAAACAACAATGATGGCTGCAACCAAGAAATAGCTGGGCATTGTGGCGGGCGCCTGTGGTCCCAGCTACTTAGGAGGCTAAGGCAGGAGACTCGCTTGAGCCCAGGAGTTGGAGGTTGTTGTGAGCTGTGATGCCATGGCACTCTGCCCAGGGGGACAGCTTGAGGCTCTGTCTCAAAAAAAAAAAAGGGGGGGGGGTGGCACCTGTGGCTCAAAGGAGTAGGGCGCCGGCCCCATATACCAGAGGTGGTGGGTTCAAACCAGCCCTGGCCAAAAACTGCAAAAAAAATTAAAAATAAAAAATTTGACAGTGACTGTGGCTCAAGGGGGTAGGGCGCCGATCCCATATGCCAGAGGTGGCGGGTTCAAACCCAGCCTCAGCCAAAAATAGCAAAAAATAAAATAAAATATAGGCTCGGCACCTGTGGCTCAAGTGGCTAGGGCACCAGACACATACACCTAAGGTGGCAGGTATGAATCCAGCCCAGGCCCACCAAACAACAATGACGGCTACAACCAAAAAAAATGGCCGGGTGTTGTGGCAGGCGCCTATGGTCCCAGCTACTTGGGAGGCTGAGGCAGGAGACTCGCTTGAGCCCAGGGGTTAGAGGTTGCTGTGAGCTGTGATTCCATAGCACTCTACCCAGGGGGACAGCTTGAGGCTCTGTCTTAAAAAAAATAAAAATAAAAATAAAATAAAAAATTCTTTGCGTGACTCAGCTCCTCTAGCTCAGCAGCTAAGGTGCCAGCCACATACACCGGAGCTAGTGGGTTCAAATCCAGCCCAGGGCCTGCCAAACAACAATGACAACTACAACCAAAAAATAGCCGGGTGTTGTGGCAGACGCCTGTAGTCCCAGCTACTTGGGAGGCTGAGGCAAGAGAATCACTGAAGCCCAGGAGTTTGATGTTGCTGTGAGCTGTGACACCACAGCACTCTACTGAAGGTGACATAGTAAGATTCTGTCTCAAAAAAAAAAAAAGGAAAGAAGAAAAGAAAGAAAAAAAACTATTTGATTCCACTTAGAATTGGAACTAGACAAGGATGTCCTCTATTACCACTACTATTCAACATAGTTCTGGAAGTTCTAGTCCATGCATCAGACAAGAGAAGGATATTAAGGGTATCCAAATGAAGGCAGAGGTCAAACTCGCTCTTTGCTGATGATATGATCTTATACTTAGAAAACCCCAGAGACTCAACCACAAGACTCCTGGAAGTGACTAAGAAATACAGTAGAATCTCAGGGTATAAAATCAATGCCCGCAAATCAGTAGTCTTTGTATACCAGTAAAAGCAAGTTGAGAAGCAAATCACAGATGCCCTTCATAGTAGCTTCAAAGAAAATTAAATACCTAGGAATATACCTAACAAAGAGGTGAAGCATCTCTACAAAGAGAATTATGAAATCCTAAGAAAAGAAATAGTAGAAGACATTAACAAATGGAAGGACATACCATGCTCTTGGCTGGGAAGAATCGGCATTGTTAAAATGTTTGTACTATCCTAAGCAATCCACAGATTTAATGGAATCCCCATTAAATACCAACATCATACTACTTTGAAAAGCTGGAAAAAAATAGTTCTGCATTGTGTATGGAAACAGAAAAAAAAAACCCATATAGCCAAGGCAATTCTTAGTAATAAAAACAAAGCTGAAGGCATACTCCACCAGACCTCAGGTTATATTACAAGTCCACGATGATTAAAACAGCATGGTATTGGAACCAAAAATAGAGACACAAACATATGGAATCAGATATAAAACCAAGAGATAAACCATTCTCTTACTGTCAGCTGATCTTTGATAAACCACTACTTACCAAAATTGACTCAAGATGGATAAAAGATTTTTTTTTTTTTTGAGACAAAGACTTAAGCAGTCACCCTGGGTAGAGTGCTATGGCATCATAGCTCACAGCAACCTCCAACTCCTGGGCTCAATCGATTCTCCTGCCTCCGCCTCCCAAGTAGCTGGGACTACAGGCACCTGCCACAACGCCTGGCTATTTTTCAGTTGCAGCCATCATTGTTGTTTGGTGGGCCCAGGCTGGATGCAAACCTGCCAACTCTGGTGTATGTGGCTGGCACCTTAGCTGCTTGAGCCACAGGTGCCAAGCCAGATAAAAGATTTAAATCTAAGACATGAAATAATAAAGTCCTAAAAGAAAAAGAAAGTGTGGGAAAAATTCTTAATGATGTCAGCCTGGGAAAAGATTTTATGAAAAAGACTTCACTGGCAATCACAACAACAAAAATAGGTGGGGCACGGTGGCTCACGCCTGTAATCTTAGTATTCAGGAAGGCTGAGGTTGGTGGATTGCTTGAGCTCCCGGGTTTGAGACCAGGCTGAGCAAGCTTGAGACCCTGGCTCAGCGCCTATGCTCAGTGGTTAGGGCACCAGCCACATACACCAAGGCTGGCGGGTTCGAACCCAGCCCAGGGCCTGCCAAACAACAACTACGACAAAAATAGCCGGGCATTGTGGTGGGTGCCTGTAGTCCCAGCTACTTGGGAAGTTGAGGCAAAAGAATAGCTTCAGCCCAAGAGTTGGAGGTTGCTGTGAGCTGTGACGCCAATGGCACTCGACCCAGGTAGACATAGTGAGACTCTGTCTCAAAGAAAAAAAAAAAAAGGTAAACAATCCCATGTGTCACTGTGCAAGAGACATGAACAGAATCTTCCCTGAAGAAGACAAATGGCTAAGAAACACATGCAAAAATGCTCATCATCCCTAATCATTAGAGAAATGCAAATCAAAACCACCCTGAGATATCACCTAACCCCAGTGAGAACAGCTCCCATTACAAAGTCTCAAAGCTGCAGATGCTGGCGTGGAGGTGGAGATAAGGGAATACTTTTATGCTGTTGAGACTACAAACTAATACAGCCTCTTTGGAAAGAAGTATGGAGACTTTTCAAAGAACTCAAAATACACCTTTCATTTGGTCTCTCAATCCCATTACTAGGCATCTACTCAAAAGAAAAAAAAAATTGTTTTATCATAAGGACATTTGTA
The DNA here is from genome assembly GCA_963574585.1 of Otolemur crassicaudatus. NCBI lineage: Eukaryota > Metazoa > Chordata > Mammalia > Primates > Galagidae > Otolemur > Otolemur crassicaudatus. The sequence continues at coordinate 15,162 of CAUYQS010066869.1, read as the reverse complement.
CCAGATTGTTATTGAAGCTCAATTTACAGTTGGCTGAAATATGGAAACAATCTAGATGTCCATCAACCCAGGGATGGATTAATAAACTGCATTAATCTGTATTAACTGTATCAACGTATTAACTGTATATGTGTACTATGTAATACTATTCAGTCATTAAAAAACATAGGAGACTTGGCGGCACCCATGCTTAGTGGGTAGGGCACCATCACATATACCGAGGCTGCTGGGTTTGAACCTGGCCCAGGTCAGCTAAACAACAATGACAAAATAATAGCTGGGTGTTGTGGTAGGCGCCTGTGGTCTCAGCTACTTGGGAGGCTGAGGCAAGAGAATCACTTCAGCCCAAGACTTTGAGGTTGCTGTGATCTGTGACGCCAGGGCACTCTACTCAGGGTGACAAAGTGAGACTGTCTAAAAAATAAATAAATAAATAAATCTTTGAAATGATTAATTAGACTGTTGATTTGTGATTTTTACTAACGGGTCTTCTCTATTGCCTTTCTCTCCCCAAATTAATCTCAATTGATCCCTCTGTGCATTTATGAAAGGGTAGCCTAACTGTTACCCCTTCTCTGGGGATAAATTACCTTTCCAAAAGAATAGAAAATAAATCTTTAGGCTCAGCGCCTGTAGCTCAAGTGGCTAAGGCACCAGCCACATACATCTAAGGTGGCAGATTCAAATCCAGCCCGGTTGCCAAAACAACAATGACAGCTGCAACCAAAAAAAATGGCCAGGTGTTGTAGTGGGCGCCTATGGTCCCAGCTACTTGGGAGGCTGAGGCAGGAGACTCGCTTGAGCCCAGGAGTTGGAGGTTGCTGTGAGCTGTGATGTCATGGCACTCTACCCAGGGGGACAGCTTGAGGCTCTGTCTCAAAAAAAAAAAAAAAAAAGAGAACAGAACACCAGGACCCCAATAAGTAAGGTGACCAGACGTCCCACTTTTGGCAGGACAGTCCCGATTTTTAACAATTTGTCCTGCATCCCACAGCGGTTTAAAAAAGTCTCGATTTTTGGAAAGAATGTACAAACAGGCAGGAGAACAGTAAGGGAATATATGGTTTTTGGCTGCCATGTGGCTATTTCACCGGGATATGAGTTTTATATTATTTTTATATTATATTATATTTATATTATAATATATTATATTATATTTTTATAAATATATTATATATAAATATATATTAAAAATAATATATATATTATATATAAAAATAATATATATAATATATTTATATTATATTATATATTATAAATATATATATTATATTTATATTATAATATATTATTATATTATATTATTATATTTATTATATTATAAAGTTATTATAAACTTTAATAATAACAAATAATTGTTGAGAAGTGATTATCGAGGACTGTTGATCAAAGTTTGCAGTGTTGTCAGCCTCCCCCCACCCCCATCACTGGTGTGCCCCTATACCAATGTTAAAATCTGGTCACCTTATTTATGACACCTATACTTGCAAGTATTTGTATAAGGTTCAAAGGCATGCCAGGTTTTCTAAGATGGCCAATTCCTACACACAAGTGTTTACTAAAGTGAAAATTATATCAAGAAAAAATCAAGGCTGGGTGCAGTGGCTCACGCCTCTAATCCTAGCACTCTGGGAAGCCAAGATGGGTGGATAGCTTGAGCTCAAGAGTTCAAGATCAGCCTAAGCAAGAGTGAGACCCCGTCTCTACTAAAAATAGGAAAACTAGCTGGGCATTATGGCAGGCGCCTGTAGACCTAGTTACTTGGGAGGCTGAGGCAGGAAGATCACTTGAGCCCAAGAGGCCGAAGTTACCATGAGCTATGACAATGCCACAGCACTCTACCTGGGGTGACAGAGTGAGACTTCAGCTCAAAAAAATTAAATTAAATTAGGGTGGTGGCTGTGGCTCAGTGGGTAGGGTGCCGGCCCCATATACCAAGGGTGGTGGATTTGAACTCCGCCCTGGCCAAACTGCAACAAAAATTAGCTGGGCAGTCTCAAGTGGCTAAGGTGCCTGCGGCTCAAGTGGCTAAGGCGCCAGCCACATACACCTAAGGTAGCGGGTTCAAATCCAGCCTGGGCCTGCCAAATAACAATGACAGCTGCAACCAAAAAATAGCTGGGCCTTGTGGCGGGTGCCTGTGATCCCAGCTACTTGGGAGGCTGAAGCAGGAGACTCTCTTGAGCCCAGGAGTTGGAGGTTGCTGTGAGCTGTGATGTCACGGCACTCTGCCCAGGGGGATAGCTTGAGGCTCTGTCTCAAAAAAAAAAAAAAAAATTAGGTGGGCATTGTAGCAGGTGACTAAAAAAAAATAAATTAAATTAAATTAACAAAATAAAAATTTAAATGACCTGCTAAAATGTTGAACCTCAAACTCTCTGCTTAAGATAAACTCATTGTTTAGGGTATTTCTTGAGATAAACTCAATGTTTATTATATTACCTTTTTTGGGGGGGGAGGACAAAGCCTCAAGCTGACCCCTTGGGTAGAGTGCTGTGGCATCACAGCTCACAGCAACCTCCAACTCCTGGGCTCAAGCGAGTCTCCTGCCTCAGCCTCCCAAGTAGCTGGGACCATAGGCGCCCACCACAACACCCGGCTATTTTTTTTGGTTGCAGCCATCATTGTTTGGCAGGCCCGGGCTGGATTTGAACCTGCCACCTTAGGTGTATGTGGCTGGCGCCTTAGCCTCTTGAACCACAGGCTCCGAGCCAATTTATGATATTACTTGAGATAACTTCACTGATTATGTATTTTTTTGTTCATGTATTTCTTTTCTTTCTTTTTTTTTTTTGTAGAGACATAGTCTCATTTATCGCCCTTGGTAGAGTGCTGTGGCGTCACACAGCTCACAGCAACCTCCAACTCCGGGGCTTAGGCAATTCTCTTGCCTCAGCCTCCCGAGTAGCTGGGACTACAGACACCCCCAACAACGCCTGACTTTTTTTGTTGTTGCAATTTGGCCAGGACTTGGTTTTAACCCGCCACCCTCAGTATATGGGGCTAGCACCCTACCCACTGAGCCACAGGCACTGCCCTGTGTATGTAATTTTTGAGATAAACTCATTGTTCTGGCCTGAAAAATTGCTACTGAAAATTCCTCAAAGGCTAGTAGCAGTGGCTTACATCTATAATCCCATCACTTTGGAAGGCAAAGGCAGGAGAATCCCTTGAGGCCAGAAGTTGGAGACTAATTGGCCTGGACAATATTCTGAGATCTTCTCTCTACAATTCTTTTTTTTTTACCTTGCGTTTTGTATATATTATTTTATCTTATGACTGTTTTGTAAATAGCATAACTGCAATATGTTTTTGTGTTAAAAGCATCAGTTTAGGCTAGGCTCAGGGGCTCACACCTGTAATTCTAGCACTTTGGGAGGCTGAGGAAGATGGATTGCTTGAGCTCAGCAGTTTGAGATCAGCCTGGACAAGGGCAAGACCTTATATCTATTAAAAATAGAAAAACTAGTCAGGTGTGGCCCGTGTCTATAGTCACAGCTACTCAAGAGCCTGAGGTAAAAGGATCACTTGAGCCCAAGAATTTACAGTTGCTGTGAGCTATGATCATGCCACAGGCACTCTACCAAGGTGATAGAGTGAGACTCTGTCTACATTAAAAAAAAAAAAAAAGAAAAGAAAAGAAAAAAAGGCATCAGTTTCTTAAATACAAACTTTATTTTTCTGAGACAGAATCTTACTTTGTAGCCTTGGGTAGAGAGGCATGGTGTCATAGCTCACAGCAACCTCAAACTCCTGGGCTCAAGTGATTCTCTTGCCTCAGCCTCCCAAGTTGCTGGGAGTACAGGTGACCACACCCGGCTATTTTTAGAGAGGGGGTCTTGCTCTGGCTCAGTCCAGTCTCGAACCCGTGAGCTAAGGCAATGTACCTGCCTCAGCCTCCCAAAGTGCTAGGATTACAGGCATGAGCCACCTTGCTGCATCTTAAATGCAAATATTTAAACTGTACGAATGCTTTTGTTACCCTAGGGGTTTTCTTTATTTCTGTTTTTTTTATTCTTTTTAAATTTCAGATTAATGTGAGGGTACAAACCTTTAAATTATATAATTTACACATGACAGGTAAAAATCAGAGTTGTAGTTTATCCTATACCCAGTCTGCATTTCCTCTTTTGCCAACAAAATAATAAACTCTTTCCTCTCCTCAAAAACAAAAAACAAAGTGTAGGATTACAGGTGGGAGCCACTGTGCCTGGCCTCCCTCCCTTTAAACATCCTCTATACAGCAGTCTACTTTTAACTCTATGTGTGTGCTTGTGTGTATGTGAGTTATTTTGTTTGTTTGTTTGTTTGTTTTTGAGACAGAATCTTACTATGTCACCCTTGGTAGAGTGCCATGGCATCACAGCTCACAGCAACCTCAAACTCTTAGGCTTAAGAGATTCTGTTGCTCAGCCTCTCAAGTAGCTGGGACTACAGGTACCTGCCACAACACCCACCTATTTTTGTTGTTGTTGTTGTCACTGTTGTTTAGCAGGCCTGGGCCAGGTTCAAACCCACCAGCCCCAGTGCATGTGGCTGGCACCCTAACCACTGAGCTACAGGCACGGAGCCCAGTGAGATTTTTTAAAGATTTTTTTTTAAGATACAGGGTCTGGGGTGGCGCCTGTGGCTCAAAGGAGTAGAACACCGGCCCCATATGCCAGAGGTGGTGGGTTCAAACCCAGCCCTGGCCAGAAAAAAAAAAAAAGATACAGGGTCTGGATATGTTGCCCAGGCTAGCTTCAAACTCCTGAGCTCAAGCAGTTCTCACATTTCAACTTCCTAAGTAGCTGGACTGCAGGTATGTGTCAATACACCTGGATAATATACGGTATTTTTTAGTGTCTTAAAATTTTATTTATTTTATTATTTGTACAGATTTGTAGGATACATGTGCAGATTTATTCCAGAGATCCGTTGCGTAGTGGTGAAGTCTGGGCTTTTGTGTAACCCTCACTGAAACAGTATACATAGTACCATTAGGTAATTTCTCATTCCATATCTCTCTCCTACCCCCTCATCCTCCTGTCCGAGTCTCCAGTGTCTATTATTCCACTCCCTGTGTCCATGTGTACTCATTATTTAGCTCCTATTTATAAGTGAGAAATACTGCAAGTGAGCAATATTTGACTGTTTCTGAATTATTTTACTTAAGACAGTGGCCTCCAGTTCCATCCATATTGTTGCAAAAGACATGATTTTTTTTTTTTTTTTTTTGAGACAGAGTCTTACTTTGTTGCCCTCGGTAGAGTGTTGTGGTGTCACAGCTCACAGCAACCTCAAACTCTTGGGCTCAAGTGATTCTCTTGCCTCAACCTCCCAAATAGCTGTGGCTACAGGCACCAGCCACAATGCCTGGCTATTTTTAGGGATGGGGTCTCACTCTTACTCAGGCTGGTCTTGAACTCCTGAGCTCAAGCAATCTACCTGCCTCAGCCTCCCAGAGTGCTAGGATTACAGACATGAGCCACCATGCCCGGCCTTCTTTTTTTTTTTTTTAAGAGATGGGGTCTCACTATGCTGCCCAGGCTAGAGTATAATGGCTTTTCACAAGCATGATTCTGCTCCTGATTAGTAAGGGAGTTTTGACCTGCTCCGTTTCCAACCTGGACCAGTCCACCCCTCCTTAGGCAACCTGTCCCCTTCTCACAGAAGGACACCCAAGTCACCATAGCAAATTACACCCCAGAACTCCTAGACTCAAGCAATCCTCCTGCTTTAGCCTCTGGAGTAGCTGGGACTACTGGCACCGGCCACAGCACCCAGCTAGTTTTTCTATTTTTAGTAGAGATGTGGTCTCCCTCTTGCTCAGGCTGGTCTGGAACTCCTGAGCTCAGGCAGTATACCAGCTTTGGCCTCCCAGAGTGCTAGGGTTACAAGCATGAGCCACCACGCCCGGCCTTTAGGTTTGTTCTTAAGTTGAATTTGTATGTACGTTGGAAGAGATACATTTACCTATTACCTGTAATAGCCTCTGATAGTAAGTGTGAGCAGTGCGTCAGTCAGATGTTTGCCGCTCGGAGACTGCCTGTACTTTTCCATTGTACCCATCTTCTCTACCTGCAAATGCTGTGTACTTTTTCTATCTTGCACCAGCAGATTATGAAACTGAAGGACAGGGTTACACAGAAGTTATCAGTGATTCTAAGAACAGAACCATTAAACTGAAGGGTTTCAGGAGAAGTCTACCTGAAACCAGTTTTTGAGAGACGACTTTTAAAAGTTGGTTGGCGTCTTCAGAGGCACAGCATTCTGAAGTTAGCCTTTGATTTTAGTAATTGCAGTCATCAAAAAGCCTTTATCAGTGTCTGTTTGCAATGGGCAATTAAGACAGTGAACTAAATTTAGAATGTATTGTTCATGAACATGGTTTAAGAATTTATACTCTATAAAAAATTAATAAAACAGATAAGCAAAGGACTTATCATGTAACAATAAAAAAGATAGAACAATCTAGAGCTACCGTGGACAGTAAAGAATTAACATCAAACAGGTCAGAAGTCAGTGCAATTCAGGGCATCAGAAGGTAAAAAGCAGTGCCTTGTAGGGGTTGGTTGGGGGGGGGGGGCAGCCCAGGGAAACTCACCAATTAATTGGGGAGGTGGGATTCTTGCCTTCTGACTTCTCCCACCTCCTTTCCATCCTCTACACATGTGCCGTACCCCAAGCTTTTCCTCTTTCCAGCAACATAGTCCTTGCTGAGGCTTGAGATCAGAAGAATTTTTACTTTGTGCTTGTCCTTGGCTCTGAGTGAGGGGACCTTTACCCAGCATCAGCAGGAACCACCCTCGGGAGCTGGTTTGTGCTGCCTGGCACGTCCACAGCAATTAGAGTAAAAGGACAGAGTTAAGGAAACTCTTTGAGGAAAGTCCTCCCCACCCAGCCTTGGCAGGGTCATCTGGGAGCACTACCATCAGTGCCCAGGGTTCCCCAGCACCACTTACTGAGCTCCCTGCGCTCAGTTGCATAGGACAGAGGAAGCCCTGGCCTCAAAGTGCTCTCAGTGCGGGTGCATCTGTACATTCTGCAAGACAGAGCTGAATCAATGTTAGAAAGATCTCAATGGTTTTGTATTTGAAACCACTGTCAGAAAAATTGTTTTCATGTAGGGAAAAAGGGAAAAAAGGGTCAACATGTTCACATACAAATGCAAATATTTATGTTGATAAATGCACATGTATTGTTTCAGGGGAGGCTTTTGGCTTTGTCTCTGTTTTTTTACTTGCTGTTCCCTCTGCTTGAGTTTTTCCCCAGATAGCTATTCATATAACTAACCAGCTCTTTAGAGTCACAAAGTGAGGTCTTCCCTGACATCCCTTCTGAAATAGTCCTCATTACCCACCTCTAGCTCTTGTTACTCTACTTCCTGCTTTTACATTTATTTATTTATTTTTTTGAGACAGAGCCTCAAGCTATCCCCCTGGGTAGAGTGCCGTGGCTTCACAGCTCACAGCAACCTCCAACTCCTGGGCTCAAGCGAGTCTCCCCCCACTGCCTCCCAAGTAGCTGGGACTACAGGCGCCCGCCACAATGCCAGGGTATTTTTTGGTTGCAGCCATCATTGTTGTTTGGCAGGTTTGGGTTGGATTTGAACCTGCCACCTTAGGTGTATGTGGCTGGCGCCTTAGCCACTTGAGCCACAGGAAGAGATCTTCTTACCTCTGCCTCCTAAGTAGCTGGGACACAGGTGTCTACCACAATGCCCAGCTAATTTTTCTATTTTTAGTAGAGAAAGGTCTTGTTCTTGCTCAGGCTGATCTAGAACTCCCAAGTTCAAATGATTCACCTGCCTCAGCCTCTCAGAGTGCTAGTATTACAGGCATGAGCCACTGTGCCCAGCCTATAGCATATTTTTTATTTTTTAAATTTTTATTCTTTATTTTGAGACAGAGTCTTACTCTCTTGCCTAGGCTAGAGTGTCATGGTATCAGCCTAGTTCACAGTAACCTCAAATTCTTTAGCTCAAGCAATCCTTTTGCCTCAGCTTCTCAAGTAGCTGGGAGTACAGATGCCTAGATGGTTTTTCTATTTTTTTTTAATACTTTTGGTAGAGACAGGGGTCTCACTCTTGCTCAGGCTGGTCTTGAACTCCCCAGCTCAGTAATCCACCTGCCTTGGCCTCTTAGAATGCTTGGATTACAGGCATGATCCACTGTGCCTGCCCTGTAGGGTATTTTTTAAATGAATGAAACTAAATGATACAAACAGAAACATATGTGTTCATATGTCCTTATGCTGTATAATGAAATTAAACAAAAGAGACTAACAGCAAGATAAGTAGAGTCCTAGACTCCAGCGAGTCTTTCTACCCATATTCAGTATTAGAAACTCAGTCATGGCTCAGTGCCTATAGCTCAAGTGGCTAAGGCACCAGCCACATAAATGAGAGCTGGCAGGTTTGAATCCAGCCTGGGCCTGCCAAACAACAATGACAACTACAACCAAAAATTAGCCAGGTGTTGTGGTAGGAGCCTGTGGTCCCAGCTACTTGGGAGGCGGAGACAGGAGAATCGCTTGAGCCCAGGAGTTGGAGGTTGCTGTGAGCTATGATGCCATGGCACTCTACCTAGGGTAATAACTTGAGGCTTTGTCTCAAAAAAAAAAAAAAAAAAAGAAATTCAATTTTGAATTTCTGACTTACCACTTGAAAAGACTCCCCCACCAACCTCTTTTGCGGTTGAGGTGACTCAGATAAGACTGACCTGAGGCCCTATCAGCCTGTGTCCCACAGCCCCCTAGCCACTGTTGTTGGTTTGAGATTTGGCTCATGACCCTAGGTAGCAAGTAGCCTTCCCTGGGACTTTTGCTGAGCTTTAGGAGAAGAAATAATCTTCCCCTGCTATCTGCAGGGATCAAATTGGCCCAGAGCAGATGGTGGCCATAGTTGTATCATGCAGGGAGACCTGCCTGAGGATAAAAACTACACTGGTTCTAACGCAGAAAGAATAAGAGTTAGAGGCTCGGCGCCTGTGGCTCAAGTGGCTAAGGCGCCAGCTGCATACACCTAAGGTGGTGGGTTAGAATCCAGCCGGGACCTGCCAAACAACAATAATGGCTGCAACCAAAAAATAGCCAGGCGTTGTGGCGGGTGCCTGTGGTCCCAGCTACTTGGGAGGCTAAGGCAGGAGACTCTCTTGAGCCCAGGAGTTGGAGGTTGCTGTGAGCAGTGAAGCCATAGCACTCTACCCAGGGGGACAGCTTGAGGCTCCGTCTCAAAAAAAAAAAACAGAAGGAAAGAGACAAGGGGACACTTGCCTGGTGGTATCAGCTAGCTCAGTGCTGCCCAAAGCTAGCTGTATTATTGGTTTCCCCAGTTATGTGAGTGATTGGCTTCTTTTGAGCACAATCAGTGCAAGTTGAGTTTCTATTGTTGGTAATCAAAAAACAAAATAAAACAAAAATCATGGCTAGAACATATTTAGCTGCATAATTTATACTATATCACTTTTTGTTTACTTAATAACATATGCAGAGTTTCACCTAAGACTTTAAACACTTTTATAGCTTACAAAATAATCTTGTGTATACATATCACTTAATATCACTTAATTATCACTAAATATCACTTATTTTTAACACAATTACATGAGGTAAGGTATGTATTATTCTTTCAGTTAGTTAAACTGAAGCTCAGAAAAAAATCAAGCAATTTATCCAACATCACACAGCTAATAAATGTCAAAGCAAGATCTAACATAGGTCTTATTGTTGTTTTGAGACAGAGTCTCACTCTTGTCACCCTCAGTAGAGTGCTTTGGCATCATAGCTCATAGCAACCTCAAACTCTTGGGCTCAAGCCATCCTTTTGCCTCAGCCTCCTGAGTAGCTGGGACTACAGATGCCCACCACACCTGGCTAGTTGTTGTTGTTTTCTATTTTAGTAGAGATGGGGTCTCACTTTTTTTTTCTTTGCAGTTTTTGGCTGAGGCTGGGTTTGAACCCGCCGCCTCCGTCATATGGGGCCCGCGCCCTACTCCTCTGAGCCACAGGCACCGCCCCAGGGGTCTCACTTTTGCTTAGACTAGTCTCAAACTCCTGAGCTCAAGTGATCCACCTGCCTTGGCCTCCCAGAGTGCTGGGATTACGGGCCTAAGCCATTGCACTAGGACTCTACACAGGTCTTTGGCTCTAAATCCAAAAGCCATTCTACAGCTCCACAACTGCTTTCTTAAGTATTTGTACTGTTTCTTCTCATGAGTTTATTTTCTGTCTCTCTTGGTAGAAGAGAAGCTCACTCAAAGACAAGTCACTGCTATTTGACTTGAATCTCTTTCAGTTTCTAAGGCAGCTTCCTGGAATGAGTGGAGCTCAAAGTAGGGAGGTAGCTTTCACTGGTGATAAGGTTAGAGAGTTTGCCAGACCTGCATTCTCTCCTTAAGAAGCCTGCAATCAACTGACTGAAACAATGTATGTGTATTGCAGTGGTGGTTTTCCACCATTTTTAACTGTGACTCACAATAAGAACTATATTTTACAACACACACATTTGGGGGTGGGGCTGGGGGAACAGAGTCTTGCTTCATTAGCTGGGGTAGGGTGCAGTGGCGTCATTATATCTGGCTGCAATCTTGAACTCCTGGGCTCAACTGATGCTCCTGTCCCAGTCTCCTGAGTAGCTGAGAATACCTGAGTGTGAACCACCATGCTTGGCTAATTTGTCTATATTTTTGTAGAGGTGGGTCTCACCCCTGCTTGGGTGGTCTTGAACTCTTGGCTTCAAATGATCCTCCTGCCTCAGCCTCCCAGAGTGTAGAGGTGGGGTCTGGGGTCTCAGTCCTGGTTGGGTGGTTTTGAACTCTTGGCTTCAAATGACCTTCCTGCTTCGGCCTCCCAGAGTGCTAGGATCATGGCCATGAGCAACACACACACATCAAGACAAAGTTTCAAAAATACCTGCCTTTGTGCCTGTGACACTTTCTGGTATTTTTTATTCTATTCTATTTTTTAAAAATTCTGGTCCCGGGTGACACCTGTGGCTCAAAGGAGTAGGGCACCGGCCCCAAATGCCAGAGGTGGCGGGTTCAAACCCAGCCCCGGCCAAAAACTGCAAAAAAAAAAAAAAGAATTCTGGTCCTGGCTTGGCGCCCACAGCACAGGGGTTACGGTGCCAGCCACATACACTGAGGGTGGCAGGTTCGAACCCAGCCCGAGTCAGCTAAACAATGACAACGGCAACAAAAAATAGCCAGGCGTTGTGGCGGACACCCACAGCTACTTGGGAGGCTGAGGCAAGAGAATCGCTTAAGCCCAAGGGTTTGAGGTTGCTGTGAGCTGTGATGCATGGACTCTACTGAGGGCAACATAGTGAGACTGTCTCAAAAAAAAAAAAAAAATTCTGGTCCCAACCCACACAATTGATTTCATATGGGCTGAGACCCAATATGAAGAGCACTATTATAGGCCACATATATGTAGAGTCAAATCCAAGCTAAAGTTTAATATCATAAATATTTGAGTGCTTATGATTTGGTAAGTATATTCCTAGGTACATTGAATGATAGACAAATAATGTATAGCTATCTTCATGAAGCACACAGTCTAGGGGCAGAAATTTAGAATAAGCTCAAATAAGCAATAAAAGGAAAATTACGAGACAAAAAAGCACAAAGGTACAAGAGCAGAAGAGGTCACTGCTGTGAGAATGAGGAAAGGCTATAAGGATCAGATTGCATTTGAATCAGGTCTTGAAAAATGGGCAAGATTTCAGTCCTGGAAGTGTGTGTAAAGGGCAGGAGCCAAGGCACAGGGTCCAGAAAGCTGAGCGTATTCAGGAAGTGGAACATGAAATTCAGCAGGCCTGGGATGGTGGCTCATGCCTGTAATCTCAATACTTGGGAGGCTAAGGTGCGTGGATTGCCTTAGCTCATAGGTTTGAGACCAGCCTGAGCCCAAGCGACACCTCGTGTCTAAAAATAGCAAGGCGTTGTGGTGAGCACCTGTAGTCCCAGCTACTTGGGAGGCTGAGAAAACAGAATCACTTGTGCCCAAGAGTTTGAGATTGCTGTGAGCTATGATGTCATAGCACTCTGCCAAGGGTGACAAAGTGAGAATCTCTCTCTCAAAAAAAAAAATTAAATTCAACAGAAAGGAAGGATTTACATAGTAGAGAGGTGAGAGGTGTGGTCCAAAGAAGGTTGGAACCATGGTGTGGGGAACCTTGATTGTCAGATGAAATGTGATAAGACGTGTAAGTATTCGAGCCACCATGCCTGGCTAATTTTTCTACATTAGCATAAAGTAGATACTTACTGAAAAGGAACCCACCTCCTCTTCTCCTTTGCTCCGTAAGCAATAAGGAGCCATTGTAAGTTTCTACATGGGGATGAAACGTGTTCAGATTGATCAGGGGGAAGTTGCAACTGTTAGGAGTGGTAGAGGCCTCACTGGGTGCAGGCCTCACCACCCACCACAACGTCCAGCTATTGAGGTCATGCAATCCTATGAACTCATGCAATCCACTCGCCTTGGCCTCCCAAGTGCTGAGATTACAGGCGTGAGCCACCATCCCAGGCCTGCTGAATATCATGTTCCACTTCCTGAACACACTCAGCTTTCTGGACCCTGTGCCTTGGCTCCTGCCCTTTACACACACTTCCAGTACTGAAATCTTGCCCATTTTTCAAGACCTGATTCAAATGCAATCTGATCACACCTGTAAACCAGCACTTGGGAGGCTAAGGCAGGTGAACTGCCTGAGCTCACAAGTTCAAGACCAGCCTGAGCCAGAGCAAGACCTCATCTCTAAAAAATAGCCAGGCATTGTGGCAGCACCTGTAGAAGAGAACTGCTTAAGCCCAACAGTTTGAGGTTGCTGTGAGAAGTGAGACTCTGTCTCAAAAAAAAAAAAAAAAGAGTGGTGGAGTCTAAGCAGTCCACAGCAATTTATAAGTTTAAAGTCTCAGAGACAGGGAACACAAGGAAATTATAAAAACCTGCTGGTTTGGGAAGAGAGGAGGATCGTCTGGGCCATACCAATGTTGACGTTCCAACTGAACATATAGGGAGAAAGTCCAACAGGCAGCAGTAGCTCAAGGAGAAAGGCCACAGAGAGTGACATTTGAGAGCAATAATGTTCCAGCATAGGCACAACCTGTAAAAAGGCAGAGAGACAAGGGAGAAATACCGGCACATTTGGAGAGTTAAAAACATATCCCGGGCTGGGCTCATGCCTGTAATTCTAGCACTCTAGAAGGAGGGAGACCGAGGCAGGTGGAATATCTGACCTCACCAGTTTGAGACAAAGTCTGAGCAAAAGTGAGACCTTGTCTCTAAACATAGTTGGATGTTGGGGTGGGTGCCTGTGGCTCCAGCTACTTGGGAGTCTGAGACAAGAGAATTGCTTAACCCCAAGAGTTTGAGGTTGCTGTGAGCTGTGATGCTACAGTACTCTACTGGGGGCAGTGAAGTGAGACTCTGTCTCAATAAATAAATAAATACACATCCCTATGGGGCTGGTATTATAACCATTTCAGAGGATTTGAAGATTTAATAACTAACCCATGGTTTCCAAGCTGGCTAGACCTGGAATTCAGGTCTATTTCACCTTTAAGAGATTGTTCTTTCCCTTCCTCCCTCCTGTCTCATGAATGTCTCTAATGCTAGGTGGGTTCCTAGTATTATTACATTGACATTCCAGAGAGATTGTGTAAACTTTTAAGAGGGCTAAGGCTTGAATGTAAGGAATGCCTACATTCAAGGAATAGGAGGAAGAAAAGTGTCAAATGACAGATGCAGAAAAAAGAGCAGTTCAAAGAGAACTGTCCAGAGAGCAGAGTAGGACAGAAGCCAAAGAAAGAATGGTATGAGGGTCCACATGACATTTCAAATGCAGAGAAAGTGGAAGAATTTGTTCAGACTATAGATGGCTAACCATGATCCCATGTAGCCAATGAGAATGTAATCTCCAGAGTAGAACACAAAGGACAGAGAAATAAATGAGTAAAGAGAGGCAGGTGCGGTGGCTCACACCTGTAATCCTCGCACTCTGGGAGGCCCAGGCTCAAGCCCAGGTAGATTGCTTGGACTTATGAGTTCCAGAACAGCCGGAGCAAGAGTAAGACCTCGTCTCCACTAAAATTGAAAAACCGAGCCCAAGAGTTTGAGGTTGCTCTGAGCTGTGGCGCCACAGCACTTTACTAAGGGTGACAAAGTGAGACTCTGTCTCAAAAAAAAAAAAAAAATTAGTAAAGAGATAAAGTGAGTACAGAGCATATTTTTCAGGAATTTAGATTTTTGAGGGCGGGGCACAGTGGCTTATGCCAGTAATGTTAGGACTCTGGGAGGCTAAGGTGGGTGGATTGCCCTGAGCTCACAGGTTCAAGACCAACCTGAGCAAGAGGGAGACCCCATCTCTAAAAAAATAGCCGGGTGTTGTGGCGGGCACCTGTAGTCTCAGCTACGTAGGAGGCTGAGGCAAGAGAATCACTTGAGCCCAAGAGTTGGAGGTAGGTGTGAGCTATGATGCCACAGCATTCTTTGCCAAAGGTGACAAAGTAAGACTCTGTCTCAAAAAAAAAAAAAGAGAGAGAGAGAGAGAGAGAAAGAAATTTAGATTTTTGGTTACTGGAAGAAGCCAAGCCAACTCTGAGACCAAGGCAGGAAGTTTATTAGATAGTGATCTTGGGATCAACACTGGGGGTTGGGAAGGAGACAAGACTGAGCAGAAGAAGTTGGGCTGTAATGTAGAACAAAGGCTCAGCCAACCTTCAGAGCTGTCCCTGTTGGAGACGGAAGGTTGAGGTTTTTTTGTTTGTTTGTTTTTTGTACTTTTTGGCCGGGGCTGGATTTGTACCCACCTCCTCCGGTATATGGGTCCAGCGCCCTACTCTTTGAGCCACAGGCACTGCCCAGAGTGTTGAGTCTTTTGTTTTGTTTTGTTTTTGTAGAGTGTTGAGTCACTATGCCCGACACAGATCAGACACTAGATGTGGGCTGCCAGGAAAGGGGTCATGATCTAACAGCTGAGGACTGTTGGCCACAGCACAATCAATCCAAACGGCTGGGGCAATAAGCCTTTCGTTCTCTTTTTTTTTTTTGAGACAGAGCCTCAAGCTGTCCCCCTGGGTAGAGTGCCGTGGCATTACAGCTCACAGCAACCTCCAACTCCTGGGCTCAAGCGAGTCTCCTGCTTCCACCTCCCAAGTAGCTGGGACCACAGGCGCC
>CAUYQS010066866.1:0-83151 GCA_963574585.1 Otolemur crassicaudatus | reverse complement strand
CCAAACAACAATGATGGCTGCAACCAAAAAATGGCCAGGCGTTGTGGCGGGTGCCTGTAGTCCCAGCTACTTGGGAGGCTGAGGCAGGAGACTCGCTTGAACCCAGGAGTTGGAGGTTGCTGCGAGTGTGATGCCATGGCACTCTACCCAGGGGGATAGCTTGAGGCTCTGTCTCAGAAAAAAAAAAAAAAAAAAAAGTGAAAAAAGCCAGTCAAAAAAATACCATATATTGTATGAGTCCATTTATGTGAGATTTCCAAAAAAAACCCAAAACCATAGATACATGGTTGCCTGTAGCTGGGTTGAGGAGAAATTTGAAGTGACTGCTAATAAATATATTGTTTATTTTGTGGGTGACAAAAAATTAAATAGTACTGATACTTTGTAACTCTGTAAATAATAAAAAAAAACTAATTTACATAATTTAAAAGAATGAATATGATTAAATGTGAGTTTTACTTCATTAAATCTATTAAAAGAATTAAAACTGTTAACCATTATTTACTTTATTACTATTTTCAAATTTTTATGAATAAATAATAGTATATGTTTGTGGGGTACATGTGATATTTGGATACTCATGTGAAATGTGTAATGATCAAATCAGGGTAATCAGGACATCCATCACCTCACACATGTATCATGCTCTTTGTATTGAGAACATTTCAAATCTTATTTTCTATTGATTTTGAAGTATACAATAAATTAATATCACACCTATGTATTTAGAGGGGGTTCAAACTGCCTTTTTCTGTTTCCCTGACCTTAAAAATATTTTTGTAGGCTGGATATGATGGCTCACACCTGTAATCCTAACCCTCAGGTGGATTACAGGAGTTCAGAAGTTTGAGACCAGTCTGAGCAAGAGCCAGACCCATCTCTACTAAAAATAAAGAAAATTGGACTGTTGTTATGGCGGGAGCCTGGAGTCCCAACCATTCTTAGGCTCAAGAGTTTGAAGTTGTTGAGAGCTATGACTCCATAGCACTTGACCCAGGGCCACAAAGAGAGACTCTATCTCAAAATTTAAAAAAAAAAAAAAAAAAAGTAACATCAGAGATAAATTCTACAGGGTAGATTAGGCAGGCATGGAACACTTTAATCAAGACTTAAAATAAGGGAATGAGATTAAACCCAACCTGACTCAAACAAAAGGCAAGAAAGTTTGTAAGCAAAGGGGTAAGCTAGCAGAAAAGTATTGGAAGTTCCCATTTATGTCTTTTGCTCACTTTAAAAAAAAAGGGGGGGAGAAAGAAGAATATAGGGGAAATGCCTATATGCCTCTGGCCAAAAAAGCTGTTTGAGAGAGAGCAATGAAAAGACGTTGTGCAGGCATACTTGTAAGAAACTGAGGCAGAATCCCATGTGTCCAGGTTGGTTGTGGGCCTAACATGACCAAGGCTTTGGCTGGAATAGCATTTCCAGACTGCATTAAGGAACTAAGGTTGACTTTATAAGGCAAATGAAAAAGCCCTTTCTAAAACTGGCCAGATACCCATCAGTAACCTTTTCTGATCTGTGGTAAGTGACGAAGGTCATTTACTGACAGGTGTGGGAATAGAAATGTGCAAGGGGACCTCAAGAGAAGAGGAATTTACCCAATGCATATAGGTATCTAATGGCACAGATGAAACCTGGGCTCATGAAAGGCTTTTGAGAAGTCCAGCCTGAGAATTCCTTATAAAAGTCTCCAGCAAAAAACCTGTGACTTAAGGCCTACATGGGAGCAGAGGTTTGCACACAAATTCCTGTATGCCCAAGAAGTTTCTCTATGCTTTGCTTAAGGATTCGAAGTAACTGCCTCTGAATGGCATGGTCAGTAGAACAGACTTTCAAATTGTCTCTTTCCCCCCTAGCCTTAGGCTTCATCCGATAAGAACAAAGAAAGTAATTATTGACAACGTGTTCTTCATTAAGTTATGTTAAACTGACTTATGTTGAAAGAGTTATGCTTAGAGGTGTATGTTGAGTGGATTATCAGATTACCAGGGAGGAGCTTCTTACAGGGAAGGTGATCATAAGATGTTTAAATGGATTAATGAAGTCATTGATGCCCCATGCGCATGTGCAGAGGGATTGTAATGAATATTTATGAGTGTGCATGTGCAAAATTCCCTATATAAACCAAATAAAGAAAGCTTGCTATTTTGCCTGAGTGAGCGGTTGGTCATCTTTATTTAAAACACAGTTTCAATAAGTCTGCTTATTCTTCACAACATCACTTTCCGTGAGACCCTTACAGCAACAGGAGAGGAAAGGTGAGAAAAGAGGGGAGGGGAGGGAAGAGGAGGGGGGAGAGGAAAGGGGAGGACAGTGGAGTGGAGGAGAGGAGAAGAGATGAGAGGAGAGGAGAGGAGAGTACAGTAGAGTTCTGGCCTCAGCTACAGAAACCTGGGACTGGTTGCTGCCAGATGCTTACTACGGCTGTTGCCTGAAATGACTCTGCATAGACTCTAAGTAGGTCCCTAGTTTATCCAGACAGAGGCCCATGGTGATGGAGGGACTTATCTCACAACCTCAACACAGTGTCTACATACAGCCCAGGAGGACATTTGGGGAGGTTGTTGGATGTGAATAGCCCATCCATGCCTGCTAATTGTGCTCCCTGAAGTTAGGCTCCTTTCTTTCCATAGAGACTGGGAGATAGGGACCTTATTTTTCTTCATAATTACATTTTAGTGGAATAGTTCTTAGACCCTTAAGAAAGACACTCCTGAGTTGTAAAATTGGCAAGAGGCTAGAAGAAGATTTACATTTCAAAGCGACACAAAAGGAATTTACTACCGCAAGTTTTCTAAAGGAAATGCCCTAAGAAAAGAGAGATTAGAAACCTTCATACTGAAGTAAGAAGACTGCCTAAAGTTTAGTCAAGCTGAGGTGGATGTGTAAAGCCATCTTGCTCAGCAATTATTTAAACGTAGATTGTTTTTTATACTCTTGATGTTTGCAAGTAAACTCAAGAATTGTAAATAATTAAGTACGATGTCATTCTCTTAGTGTCTGGCTGTGAGGAAGTCCCCACTAAGTGATTTTCAGTACTGACTGGCAAATGAAACATTACAAATAAAAATTAAGTAGTAAAAGAAACTTAAACTCAAGAAGACCCTGGGAAACAAAATTGAAAAAAAAAAAGTGTATATTAATTTTAAAAATGAAGGATGGAAAAACTGTGATTACCTGATGATCAATTACTTTTTAGGATATTTTAGAAAATAACAGAGAGAAAAGAAGTAAAGAAGATGAAAAGATTGGGTGTCACTAATTTTCATAAACTTTAAAAGGTTTTAATAGTTTAGAAACATAATAGTAAATAATGAATGAATAATATTAGAAGTTTTTAGTAAGACTTCTTTTATTTCACTCAACAAATAAGTAATCAATAAAACACCCAAAGTGAGAGATTTTCAAAGGTCACGTGAAGAATAATTAAAAAGTAATATGCGAAGGAAGATTGATGGAAAGATAGAGAGATGGATGCTTATGTATAGAACAGTGTCTGTAATACACTGTTTCCTTTGTTCATGCATGCATGATTATAGCAGAAATTTCCCCCCTTTTTAATTTTAATCCAAAAAATGTGTGCAGGCATATTTATAAGAAATAAAATATGACTATATTATTTAATCACAGACACACATAATTGTCATTAATACTGTAATTAAAGCACCAAAGAAAATAAACGTTTGCTTAATTGTAGGTAAGCGTCAAAATAATACTATTAGATAAAAATAATGTCAGATGTCTATGTTCTTACTACTCCTAGTCTGCTGTCTACCCATTCAATTATAGTAACACTAGCAATAGCCATGGTAGTTACAATGGCTATTGCAAGAATCTTAGGATTAATATCAGGTAGATAGAAGAATTTACTGAAAAAGAAGGTGCTGGATGGATAATTATACTATTCCTAAACACAATAAAGACAAATTAGTTAAATTATGAAGCTACCTAGTTGGGTAAAAATTATGCTGTATTTAGCAGTGCCATCAACACTCACCTATTTTATTCCATTTTTTATTTTTTTATCACATAGCTACCTGCAGGTGAGACTCAAATCACTGCACATGGCACATGTGAAAAGGTGCCTCTGGCAGTCGCCATTTCCAAAATTTCAAAATATGTCTGCTACTTGACTGGCTGCCTAGCAAATTTCAAAATATGTCTACTTCCTGACTGGCTGCCTGGCCCCAGCTGTGCGGCTCCAGACAGCACCCTTCTGACCACCAAATTCCTCTCAGGAGTCCATGCTTTGCCAATTTTTCCACACAAAACCTAGTTTCTCTATGAACTGGGATTTGGAATCTTCCATGGTGTAGAGGCTAGTTATCACAGCTGCCGCCTGCCACTTCAGCAGCAGCAAAGAGACTTTTCTGGCACTCTCCACAGCTCCAGATTACACTTCAAGTCCAGGAATCTGCCTTTTGGCTGCACAACCTGAACTGCCTATCTACACTAATATTCCCTGCCGGGAACAATCTAGCCCATTTTTCAGGATTGAATATATCACATTTTATGTATCTGCCATATTATATCATCCGTTTATCTTTTAATAGACATTTAGGTACATCTTTGTAATTGTGGCCATTGCTATAATGAACATGGGATTCCAAATATATATTTGACATATTGATTTCAAATTTTTTTTTAATAAACAACTAGACATGGAATTGCTGATTCATGTGTTGATTCTATATTTAAGTTTTGAAGAAACTCCATATCATTTTTTATTAGTGCATCATTTTACATTCACACCAATAGTATACAAGATTTTCAGTTTATCAAAATCATCAACACTTACAATCTTTAAGTATATAATCACTTATAATGGCATTCTAACAAGAATATTTTATTATGCTTTTAATTAGCATCAACCATATTTCTATACACTAGCAATGACTTATCCAATGTGGAAATTAAGAAAACAATTTCATTTCCAATAGCATCAAAAAGAATAAAACACTTAGGAATAATCTTACTGAAGGAAGTTAAAGATTTATACACTGATAACTCTGAAAACATTGATGAAGGAAATTAAATGTGAGTGACTGAAAAGACATAAATGTTCATGGCCTGGAAGGCCTATATATCAATAAAATAGTTATACAAGGTGGTGCCTGGGGCTCAAAGGGGTAGGGTGCCAGCCACATTTGCCAGAGGTGGTGGGTTCAAACCCAGCCCTGGCCAAAAACTGCAAAAAAAAAAAAAAAAAAAAAAAAAAGTTATACAACCTGAAGCAATGTACATAGTTCATTCTCTATCAAAATTCCTAATGTGTTTTTACAGATAGGAAGAAAATAATAAAATGATATTATATGAAAGTACAAAGGAGCCCAAAGACTTGAGAAAAAAACAAAGCTAAAGATATCACACTTTGTGATTTCAAAATATATTACAAAACTACAGTAATTAAAACAATATGGAATGACATAAAGAAGGATGTATAGACTAATATAACCGAATTGAGAGCTCAGAAATAAACCCACACATATATGATTAACTGATCTTTGGCAAGCATGCCAAAAATACACACTAAGGGAAAGATAGTCTCTTTAATAAATTGTGTTGAATGACCACATGTAAAACAATGAAATTTAACTGTTGTCTTTTCCCATAAACAAAAATTAATTCAAAACACATTAATAACTTAAACATAAGACTGGAATCTGTAAAATATCTAAAAGAAAAATTAAGAAAATTTTCATAATTTTGGCCTTGGCAATAAGTTTTTTGATATGACACCAAAGCACAAATGACTAAAGGGAAAACAGGCAACTGGAATGATGTTGAACTTAAAACCTAGTGCACTGTGAACAGAATAATGAATCAAGTGAAAAAACAACCTCGAGAATGGGAAACATTTTCAAACCATTAATCTGTTCAAGGCTTAATAGCTAAATATAAAAGGAATTCACAGAACTCAATTTCATAAAAATAACAAATAACTTAATTAAAAAATGGGCAAAGGACTTGAATAGACATTAATTCAAAGAAGACATTAAAACAATCAACATGAAATTATAATAAATAAAAACACATTTTGAAATGATGATTGGCGAATGACTTTGGAAGTTAAGTGAATGAATATAATCCCAGGGTGATTTAATAAATGTTCCAATTTAAAGAAATAGAACTATCTGGTGGAAAGAGAGATGTAGCTTAAAGTCAAAGAAAATTATAATATTATGATTTAACATTTACAGATTTATTATGTGTCCTTCGGATTAGAATAAATGCATTTTATAGTTCAGATATAGCATTCTATATCTATATGTTCACTTTATTTTCAAACATCAAATAAAATTCAATAACTCATCACAAATTTCTTAGGTATTTTAAAGGAAAAGAAAAAGAGAAACATATAGATATTATAGAAAGGAAATACAAATAAATAGTATAGGTGTAACCCCCCCATAAAATTGTATTTAGTATATTATTCTGGGGATTTTAGGAGTAAAAACTGAGTCAAAGGAAAGGAATAAAAAGCAATGATTCCATTCATTTAAGGTCATTGTATTTGGCAACTGAGACACTTTAAAAAAGAAATAGTTCGCATTTGGTTCAATAAACATTCAAATACGAGTTTTATTTTGGCAATAATTTTTTATAGTACCCCTTAATCTATTTACTGTACAAATAGACAAAGGAAACTATGTCTGCAAGCACTGATAACTCCATTCAAATTGAGACCACTTCTCCTTTTGAATAACAAACTAAAAACAATGACAAGACAAAATGCACCACACTTACACACAGCCAAACACAAACACTGAAAACTGACATAGCAAAGACAGACATCAGGATATTTTCTACTTTACTTTATAAACGTGGTTAGTGTAGTTTATGGAACCATGATTTAAAAAAAAATTAATAAAAAACACATCTTGAAAGGTGTGAATATCTTCTTAAAAATCAGAGGCATTATTTTCATTACTTAATGTTTCCATCTGTATTTGTAATGATGAATTATCTGAATATTGCTTTATAATGTTACTTTCACTGTTTTTTCCCTTTCAATTTCTATTTTTTTTAATTAAATCATAGCTGTGTACATGAACACAATCATGGGGTACAATGTGCTGGTTCCATACACAATTTGAAATGTTTTCATCAAACTGGTTAACATAGCCTTCATGGCATTTTCTTAGTTATTTTGTTAAGACATTTATACTCTACACTTAGTAGTACATCAATTTCTATTTTAAAGTGGACACCTCCTTGAACCATTAACCCTCAAGATACACAAAATAAATGTCTTCCCTGCAGTGACCAATATATCTTACTTTTCATTGCCACCACCCAATATTTATCAAAAGTTCTATTGAAAGACATAATATTTAGAAGCAACTACTTGAGATGCAAGTGGAGCACGTGGATTTAACACATTTAAGTACCTCTATATCATGTATCAATATTTGAATAGTCCACTCTTCTTGACTCCATAATTTCTGTCCAATAGAGTTATACCTTGTACTAATGATATGTTGAGGAATACAAGAAGATGAAATTTATAAAACTCATCTTTGCTGTCTTGTGTAGAAAGGTATAAAGCTTTTCTTAGCTTATCACAAAATCAGTCTTTCTACAAAAATAGACTTGAAGCGCCAACTGATTTTTATTTTTATGTTATTAATGCCCTGTGCCACATTTTCACCCTTATTTCTCCAAAAGAAAACCTAAAGATGTACAAAATGTTATGGTAAAATATTGAATTTTTTTTCAGTTTGTTTTATTTGATTTCTGGTTTTATTTTGACAGTTGTCAAAAGTTTGTCAGATTGCCTACACTATTATGAAAGCTAAATGATTTTGGGGAAATGATGAGGGTATTAAATACAGGGAAGTTAAATGGGATTTTTTCAGTGTTAGAATAATTTAGGTTAGTGTTGTCTGGGATTAATTCAGGCTGTTTTCTAAAAATCAAGCCAGTTTGCACAATTTATTTAATGTTACAGAGATAAGAGGGTTTATATTGTTTGAAGAGCCACATTTGGAAAGAATAACAATACACACTATTTGTAGATGTTATATATATTTTCCATTGTGAGAGAAAAAAACATTTAAATCATAATAATCTACATTAAGAACCATGAAATATAAATAAATCAATATAAAAGTTCTGTCTTGTTCTAAATTTCACACATATTGGTACGTATGGGAAGCAAAGTCTGACAGATGATTACTATATCAGACACAAATCCACTACCTTTCCTAATAGACCTTCAAAATTAGAGATAACATTGATCATTCTATAAAATGGGAAATAATTTTAATGGTTTGTATGTATTTTTATAATGCTTATGTATATGGTAGTTTCTCTAGATATTGTCAATAAAATAAAATATTTATCATTGAATATATAGACAAAAAAAGTACACATCACCCCAAAATATTCTAATTTTTTCTTTTTTTTTTGAGCTAGAGTCTTTCTCTATTGCCCTAGGTAGAGTGCCATGTGATCATATCTCACAGCAACCTCAAACTCCTGAGCAATCCTCTTGCCTCAGCATCCTGGTTAGCTAGAACTACAGAGGCTGCCACACCCCTCTTTTTCTCTCCATTCAGTAGAAATGAGTACTCCCTCTTGCTCAGGCTGATCCAGAAATTTTGAGCTCAAGCAATTCACTCACCTCAGCCTTCCAGCATGGCGGGATTCAGGCATGAGTCACTGCACCTCGTTTATACTATACTTTTATTTCTGTGAAATGACTAATCTGCTTTCATTGATTATTTGCTCTTACTATAATGTGACTTTTTTTATTATCTCCTTTCACTCAGAATAGACATTTTATGTTCTTGTATACTGTTGCTTATAAAAATAATTCAGTCCTTTAGATTGGTGAGTACATTTTAGTGTAGTATTGGGAAGACAATGTGTTTGACCATTCAGCTATAAGTGGACATTTGAGATATTTCTCATTTTTTAATTATTAGATCCCACAAGTTTTGAGATACTTTGTTTTCATTTTTGGTTTACTTCAGGGTACTTTTTCTCTGAAAGAATAGATTATTTTAAAGTGTGTTATTTGATTTAAACTTGTAGATATTTTCTAATTCAACCTATTATTCTCTGAAAATATAATTTCATGATTTGAAAACAGTTAAATTCACTTAAAATTATTTTAAAGTCTAGTATAGAATGTATCATAGTAATAATTTCATGAATACTGCAAAAAGTGTATGCATTCTGGTGTTCAGGAATGTTCTCCAAATGTAAATTATGTTGCCAAACTAACGGCAAGACATGTTGATTTTACATATAAAACACATTTCTTATCCAGTTTGTTTTTATACCTTATCTTCATTCCCTTAGTTCTGATGATTATGTGGTGATCCTGGACTCATGCATATATTATCTCTCATAATTCTGCTTTCCTATTGCTGCACCTCCCAAACCGTTCTTCCTACAGCATCAGAGGTAACCTTAAAATAACATTAACTCTCTAAGAACACATTATTAACTTTATTTCACTTACTAATATATATCTATACTCTTTATAATCATTGGTATATATATATACACACATATATATCTCACATTGCACTGATGCTGTTTGATAATTAATTCAGATATATTCTGCGTCTCATATAATGTTTAATAAAGAACATATCTACTAAAAACTATATTTATTTAACAAAAATACTGATTATACAGTTCAAAACTGGTATAATGACAAAGAAAAAGAGTACAACCCTAGTTTCTAATCATTTTGTTGTTTTAAATACCTTTACATACTTTTGTACAAAATTATATGCTAGCTTCTTTTTCAGTGTTTTAAGTAAATTGTGCTTTAAGAGATTTTTGTCTTTTGTGTTACCTTATTTTAAAAGTCATTTAGGATCCAAGTTGAAGCAGCTTAATGCCTTTTATAACTTAACTCATATTTAATACTTTCAGGGTTTTCTAAATGGACAATAAAAAGTTGAGTCCAATCAACATAAAACTTATATTTGTCTACATTTTTACATTTACACTTGCGAGGGTACAAGTCAAATCTGTCAAGTGTAGAACATAAATGTCTTAACACAATAATCAAGTAAATGAGGTAAAAGCTATTTTGATTGGTTTGATGTAACCACCTCAGATTGTATAAAAAGTCAACATACTGTACCTCACATATGCATAAATGTATTCATGATCTATGTGCATATGACTTAATAAAAAAATAACAAATATCAGTGCCTTTGGCTCAAAGATTAGGGTCTTGGCCCCATATACCAGAGGTGGTGCGTTCAAAACCAGCCCCTGCCAAAAACTGTAAAAAAAAAAAAAAAAGAAAGAAAAAAAAAAGTAAAGAAGAGAAAAAAAGAAAATTATTTTCTAATTCTATATCTAAACAAAGACATTTAACAAAACAGAATTGCTGACACATTGAAGCACTCAGTGTCTAGATTATTATCTTGTACAAAATATAAATGATCCATATGCAATGATGAAATATTTTTCAATTTCTACTCTTTTTTCATAAATTTTCTTACATATGACAATCAACCTTCTATTTTATTTACCTACCCATTATTTTACACATGTAGGAAACAATTACTTTTTAAATTTCTGAACAATGTCCAAGATTCAAACTAAGTTTCAGTTGGATGCTATCTTGGAAATTCTACAACTTCCCTTGGATAGCTGGATATTCTTGGAGTAGACAATGAAAGCTTTTTTATTTCTTTTTTCCTAGAGGCAGAGTCCCACTTTGTCACCTTCGGTAGAGTGCTGTGGCATCACAGCTTACAGCAACCTCAAACTCTAGGGCTTAAGCAATTCTCTTGCCTCAGCCTCCTAAGTAGCTGGGACTACAGGTGCCCACCATAATGCCTGGCTATTTTTTTGTTGCAGTTTGGCTGGGGCTGGGTTTGAACCCACCACTCTCGGTATATGGGGCCAGTGTCCTACCCACTGAGCCAAGGTGCCACCCCAATGAAAGCTTTTTCTCAGCATAATTCTCTGCCTGGAATCAAGAACGTTTCTTTCACATTTATTGTAAGGCACATACAGATTAAAAATATTAAGTTGTAAATAAAATTATGTAATATTTTCAAGAATATATTATAGTTAATATGTAATGATCACTTTTTCTTTTTTCTTTTTTTGCAGTTTTTGATCGGGGCTGGGTTTGAACCTGCCAACTCCGGCACATGGGGTCAGTGCCCTACTCCTTTGAGCCACAGGCACCATCCTGATCAAATTTTTGAGCATGATCCATAATCTCAAAAGTTCTCACCACAAAAATGTTCAGTATTTGAGGTGATAGAAATTTTACTTCCTTTGATTTAATTATGTCAATTTGTACTCATAAATCTTTTTTTTGTACTCATAAATCATGACATCAGTTTATGTCACATAAGATTTACACTTACAAATTGTCAATAAATAATAAAAAATAAAATTAAATAAAAACATGAAAAAAGCAATCATATTCGATTTAAATTAACACAGTCTCATGTTCATATAGTTTACTCCTTGACATTAGCACCTAAACCCTTAAAATTAATGTAAAAAATTATAGTTAAATCAATATGTTTATTTCCTTATGGTGGTGTTGATTTTATGAACGTATTCTTATCTCAAACTCATAATTACATATATTAAACATTTGTACCTTTTTACATGTCAATCATACCTCATCAAAGTGGCTTATAAAAAAGTTACAATTAAACAAACTTTTACTATAGTTTCTTAGCATAAGACAAAAAAAAAGAGAAGTATGAAGCCAATAGTGGGTATTAATTTTTTTAGTTAACAATAGAGGTTAACAAAAACAGCAATTCAAACTTAAAAGCTTTAAGTCAAAACACTTATTATTCTAACCAACTGGTATACTTGAATAAATTGACAATCTTTTAACAAGCCCAAATCCATAATTAATAATATTTCTTACCCTATCAAACCTTTAAGGTTGTTTGTGTGTGTCTTAATTTTTTTTTTTTTTTTTTTTTTTTTTTTGGTCAGGATCATTATGTTTGCTACCAGTTATTTAGAATTTAATAGGTACCATGTTTTATGGAAAAGTCTTTTGTTCAAAAAAAAAAATAAGTAAAGCCCCATTTTACAGAGGGTGAAATTAAAGGTTAAAGTAATTAATTTCATTGGCCAATAATGCACTGCTATAAAGTTATATGGCCAAGTTCAAGCATATGTTTTCATCTATTTCCAAGTCTGTGCAGTTTTTATGATGCCACATGCCTCCAAGCTCAGCTGGACACTACTCTTCTATACATCTTATTTACATAAGGTAAATAGTTCAGTTAAAAACTGAAGCAAAATTTAAATATACCATGTTATGATCAATAATATATTTGCTGATATTGTTACCCAAAAAGTTTAGTATATTATAACCTAATTTGCCTAATGTATTGCCTAATTTTAGACACTATATTTTTTATTATCAAGGAGATAAAATGCTGTTTACTAAATATTTGAGGTTTCAAATATGGAAAATAATTTTAATAGATTTAGTGTACTATAATATAAATAATATATAGAAGGATATTTATGTGGAGTTCCACTCTATAACTAAAGTATAGATTCAACTTCACATAAAGCCATTGCAAACTATCTACATTTATGCACTACATAACATTTTACTTAATGAATCACCATATGATGTTTATGCTGTAAGATTGTAATACAGCTGAAAAATTCCTATTACCTAATAATGTCATAGTCATTGTAGCATTGTAGGTTATCACATGACACAAGTGTTTGTGCTGATTCTGGTTACATAAACCTTTTGCACTGCCTGCCCTATACAAGTATAGCAAATACAATTACATGTGGTACATAATACCTGATAATAACTATTTATTTATTATGTATCTACTGTACTGTATGGTTTTTCTTTATAATAGAATGTTCACTTTGTATGTATAGAAAAAAAATGTTAACTGTAAAACAGAAAAAAAATGTTAACTGTAAAACAGTACGTTGCTTAGGAGGTATTCCAGAAGAAGGCATAGTTATAGGAGATGACCTCTTCAATTCTGCTATTGCCCCTGAAGACCTTTCAGTGGGACATAAAGATAGAAGATGGTGATGTTAATCTTGAACCCGTTTAGGCTAATGTGTGTGTTGTATATTAATTTTTAACAAAAGAGGTTAAAAAGTAAAGAAAATAGTGTAAAACTTATATAATGATATTAAAAAAGGAAAATATTTTTCTGATAAAAGAGACATACAAATTGTATCACAGAAATTCAAATAATCATCTAAGACTACTACGCCCACAAATGAGAAAACTTATAATGTGTCCAACCTATGACCTGCAGGCTTCAGAAAGATTATTTGCGATCTGTTTTGCTTATTTGTGGTATCAGATATTGTAGAAATTACATGTGGACCTTTTTTTTTTTTTCTCATCAACTTTCATTAGTGTTTCGTTAGTATTTTTAATGTGTGGGCAGGACAACTTTTCTTCTTCCAATGTTTGAGGGAAAAATGGATTAGTGAAAAATGGATAATTCTTGGAAACATTCAACCTCCAACTTAAGTCAGGATAAAATAGAAATCCTAAACAGACTGATAATGAATAGTGTGATTGAATTAGTAATAAACTACTCACTATAAAATACTCAGTACTGAATTCTGCCAGACCTGTAAAGACTAATGAGAACAAATTCTACTGAAAATGTCCTGAAAGATTGAGGAGAGAATCCTCCCTAATTAATTCTATAGTCAGTATTACCCTGATGGCAAAGGCAGGAAAGGCTACACAAACACACAATGAAAATTTCTGACCAGGAACAGATCAATATCACCAAGGAGCATAAATGAAACAATCCTTCAAGTGCTAGCAAATGCAATCCAAGAGCAAATCAAAAAGACAACACAACATTGTCAAGTGGCTTTTATGTCAGGAATACAAGGATGCTTCAACATACATTGATTGATAAATATGAATAAACATATTCATATTCAAAAGTGATTAAAAGCAAAATCAGGTCATCACCTCAAAAGACAAAAAAAAGCATTCAATAACATCTAGGCTTTCCTCATGATAAAAACCATTTAAATAGTTGTCAGAGAAGAAACATGCCCCCATATAAAAGCTATATATTGCAAACCCATGGCCCACATCATATAGAATGGGGAAAATCTGAAAGCAGTCCATCTAAGTTCCCGCGCAAGACAAAGGTATTCACAAGCACCACTTACATTTAACATAGTATTAGAAGTCCTTGCCAGAACAATCAAGCAAGGTAAAGAAATAATAAGCACGGGGTGGTGCCTGTGGCTCAGTGAGTAGGGTGCTGGCCCCATATACCGAGGGAGGCAGGTTCAAACCTGGCCCCGGCTGAACTGCAACCAAAAAATAGCCGGGCCTTGTGGAGGGTGCCTGTAGTCCCAGCTACTCGGGAGGCTGAGGCAAGAGAATTGCTTAAGCCCAGGGGTTGGAGGTTGCTGTGAGCTGTGTGACACCACGGCACTCTACCAAGGGCCACAAAGTGAGACTCTGTCTCTATTAAAAGAAAGAAAGAAAGAAAGAAAGAAAGAAAGAAAGAAAGAAAGAAAGAAAGAAAGAACGAACGAACGAACAAGCATGCAAGTTGAAAAAGAGAGTCAAAGCTATCCTCCTGGTTAATAACATATTCTTACGTCTGGAAAACTTACAGAGCCCTACAAAACTACCGTCCCCAACCCCCAGGCTGTGGCCTGTTAGGCCGCACAGCTGTTGAACTAAAAGCAAACTAGTGAGGCTTCATCTGCATTTGTGGTCATTCCCCATTTTTTTTTGCATCACTTCCTGAGCTTTTTCTCCTGTTGGGTTAGTGGGTACATTAGATTCTCATAGGAGCACAAACCCTACTATAAACGACACATGTTAGGGATCTAGGTTGTGTGGTGTTTATGGGAATCTCATGCCTGATGTTCTGAGGTGGAGCTGAGGCAATGATGCTAATTCTGGGTAGTGGCTGCAAATACAGATTGTAAATAGCGGTGAGCTAAGACTGAACAGAGGCCACAATACACCAGTTGCTGGCAGACTTATATTAAAACAAAAGTGAATGACAATTTAGCAGTAGTTAGTGGCAGGTATTTTTTTTGTCTTGTTTTGTTTGATGGGGAAGTTGGCTATGACTTTATTTTTATTTCAAATAATAAAAGGGTACAAATGTTTAATTATGTTGTTTTTCCTTCCAAGGTAAATTTCAAGTTGTAGAGGAGCCCTTCTTCTAGTGGGTGTGCTAAACAGCCTCACATTGTGCACAGTAGG
Source organism: Otolemur crassicaudatus (assembly GCA_963574585.1). Taxonomy (NCBI): domain Eukaryota; kingdom Metazoa; phylum Chordata; class Mammalia; order Primates; family Galagidae; genus Otolemur; species Otolemur crassicaudatus. Next base: position 67,940 of record CAUYQS010066866.1, on the reverse strand, counting down.
TGAGATCCCACCAATTGCCCTGGTGGCAAGTGAATATATTACTTATAGAACTGCATCTGTGGCAGACTTTCAAGTGGCATGTGGGTTGATGTACTTCAACTGTACAGATGCATTTGGTGGTAGGGTTTAAGTCAAAATCTGGCACTTGTTTTACTCTGCACATGACACATTCATTATTTTTCTTACCATTGCCATCAGTGTCTCTTTTCTGCAATATGCACTTATATACACACAAGTGAGAGTGCTTTCTGAAGGTAGCTCACTGGCCAGAGTTTTGAGTTATGAGAACCTCTCCAGAGATTTTTTGTTTGTTTGTTTAGAAAAGCAGTCTACACTGGCAGCACATTTCAGTGTCACAGAAGGGGTCACAACACTTGCTTATTTGTGTGACACATTCAATGTGCTCTACAAACTCAATCTGTCACTTCATGGGAGAAAAACTGTGTTCAACTTGGCAGATAAAGTGGCTGCATTCAAAGCCAAATAGGAATGATGGGGCAAAAAGTGAACATTGGGATTTTTGACATGTTTCAAACATTAGCAGAGATGTTGAAAGAGACTGAGCCAGGCCCTTTTCTCTCTCAGATAATTAGTGATAATTAGATAATTATCTCAACTTTCAAAGGAATTGGAGTACTACTTGCCACCCACAAATGCCTCCCAAGTTGGGGAGGAATGGATCTGTCTGTGACCCATTTGTGAGTAATCCAGGTGAATTGAGTTTGTCTATTTTAGAAGAAGATTGACTGCTTGAGGTTGCACATGATGGTGCCTTTAAAAGTTAGAGAGAACTTCAAATCTCCTTACATTCTGGCTTAAAGTCAAAGCAGAGTATCGTGAGACTGCCACAGAAGCACTGAAAAGCTCGCTTACATTTCCAGTATCCTATCTTTGCAGCAGGGTTTTATGGAGTGACATCAACCAGAACGAGATTCTGGAGTAGACTGGACATAGCAACATACTTTAGGTGTCTCTGTTGCCAAAAGTGTTGGGACTACTGCTCCAAAAGTATCCAAAGTACTCAGCCCTACTATGAAACTAATTTGTAGCTTTCATATGAAAGCTATAACCCAATTATAGCCCAAGAATATGGGGGAAGGGGAGAGTATGGGTGGAGGGAGGATAATCAGTGGAACCACATCTATGGTGCATCTTACAAGGGTACATGTGAAATTTACTAAATGTAATATATGAATGTCTAAACATAATAACTAAGAAAATGCTGTGAAGGCTATGTTAACCAGTTTGATGAAAATATTTCAAATAGTCAAACCAGCACATTGTACTCCATGATTGCATTAAGGTACATAGCTATGATCTAATTTAAAAAAAAAGATGTTGGTGAGGATATGTAGAAAAGGGAATATTGGTAGAAATCTAGATTAGTGCAGTGACTAGGAAAACATTGTGGAGATTTTTCAAAGAACTAAAAATCTGTCATTATATCTTGCAACATGACTACTGGAAATCTATCCAATGGAAAAGGAATTATTGAACTCTTTTGTTCATTGCATCACTATTCACAAAAGCAAAAATAAGTGACATATCCATCAACCAATAAGTAGATAAAGAAAACATAGTGTATGTATACTGTAGAATATACTCAGGCATAACAAGAGTGAACTGATGTCCTTTGCAGCAATTTGGATGAAACTGGAGGCCTTATCTATAGTACAGTAACTCAGGAACAGTGAATCAAATACAGTTCGTTCTCACATAAGGGGAAACTAAAACTTGAGGACTCCTAGCCATCCAGTGCAGAGACTCCAAAAGGTAAGAGAGCTAGAGACAGGTGAGGGATCGAAAATAACCCATTGGGGTACAACATACACGTTTTGGGTGTTATGTGCACTAAAAGCCCAAACTTCACCACTATATAATATATCCATTAACAAAATTGCACTTGTACTCCGTAAATCTACAAAAATAAAAAAAATTGTACAACTATACAATATGTTTGTGTATTAAACTGTTACTAGAAATGAATCAGTGAGTTAAAAATATAAAAACGTCTATAAAGCATCAAAGTTATTATAAGATAAAGTTAAATTATTATCAGTGAAATTTTTTTAGAAATTTAGTGAAGCCTAAATGTAAATTGTTTATTAAATCTACAATCCTGTATGGTAATGGCCTAGGCTCTCACATTCACTCACCACTCACTCATTTACTGACTCCAAAAGCAAGGCCCAGTCCTACAAATTCGTATGTAGGTGCGCAATTTTTTATTTATATTGTATTATTATAATACCTTTTCTATGTTTAGATATATTTAACCTACAAATATTTCTCTTGTATTCCAATTGCCTGTAGTATTCAGTACAGTAACTCGCTGTACAGCCTGGGAGCAATAAGATGTACCACATAGCCCACTAAGTTTGGGTAGGTACATTCTGTGATGTTCACACAGTGATGGAATCGCCTAATAATGCATTTCATTGAGCATATCCCTATCATTAAGGAAAGCATGACTCTAGTTACAAAGCTATGGATTTAAATTGTCATTCAAGATTCATTTATTTATTTACTTTTTGAAATTTCATCACTATCACATCTGGGCTATAGTGCCATGGTGTCATCAAAGCTCACTGTCACCTCAAACTTTTGTGTCCAAACCATTCTTCTGAGACTCATGAGTAGCTGAAACTACAGGCATGTGCCAACACACCCTTCTAATTTTTCTATTTTTTGTGGATATATGTAGTCTTGCTCTTGCACAGGCTGGTCTCGAAGTACTGACCTCAAATGATCCTTCATTTCATCTTCCTAAAGTACTAAGATTACAGGTATGAGCCACTGTGTCTGGCCGAAGACAATTTATATATTCAAGGTATTTTTAGGAAACATGATAGTTATTTTTCTTCTTACATAATTAGATTAAACGTCTATTAAATGGATCAAGGATCTGACTCTAGTAGATACAAATTTTCTAATTTAATTTCTGGGACATGAATCTCTAAGAATGCCAGAGTAATTTTACTTTTCTTTGAAACATTATTATTTGACACTGAATAATTTTCACGTTACATAGTTACCTGCATTATATTTATTTATCATTTATTTTGACATTATTTACAAAAGAATTATTCTTTATAGAATGTTTATAAAATGGGATTTATACACGCTTGAATAGCATGGGAAGATTATATTAAGAATTTATTTTATATTAGCTTGTACACACAATAATCTGTGTATATACTTCATGTCACACACAGGCTATCTTTATATATATGACAATAGAAATTAACATTACATACAGAATTCCAGAAAGTCTCTGATCACTAATAATTTGAATATTTGTTTCTATTCTTTTAACACATAAGTTAATATAAATGCAATAAAGAGATCTCCATTTTCATATTATTTTGCTTATTTTTAAAATAATTTTCAAAGAACTTCCTCCTTTAAAGAAAATAAAAAAATCATTATGCCTTATTCAAAGTTTAAATAAAAAAGAAAGATCAGAAATTTATCAAGTAGTACTCTAGGAAAATGCACATATCAGGAAAATATATCCTTCAAAATCGTATTAAAGCCTGTCAAAACTTCAATAGAAACATTACACACTAAAGCCATTATCTGGACATGTAGTGATATGCAAATTCTGAAATTATAATTTTTATATTTATATGTTAACACATTCATAAGGTTAAATTTCAGGATGGGAGTACCTTTCTGTTTTATTTTTCAGGAATTGATTCAACCACATAACCTTACATGAATATAAGCTATTTTCTATTTCCTTCAAATATTGCCTTCTACTACTTAAGCAATTACAAAGCAGTGAATCCAGGTGGAAATCAACTCAGTAGGAAATTGCTCTCAACTATAATTTCACCTGATGTATGTGGTAATTACCACTGCAACATTAGCATTAATGGCAAAGATAATTTAGTTCTTTGGCCCTTGATCAGAATGACCCTTTAAAACATCTTCCTCTGTATGAAGAAGAATGTTTTCACCAGTTCACATGTGCTACTTATAAGAAGTAAACTATTTAACATAGAAAGCAATTGAATTTCTACAAGGTAATTGAGATTGAAATTATACTGAATTAAGTCATTGATAACAACAGTCCTGGAAAGTACATCATTTTGAAAAGAGATTTAACCTTCAATTTACTCGACACAGAATTATTCAAATACCTTTTAATTTCAGATAAAGATAGGCCAGAGTTACAAACCAACTATGGGTAAGCTCATTCATATCACTGTAAATTCTAGTGATGATTATATGTTTAGAAAAAGATGCAATGTATGAAAATGTACAAAATTTGTGAGAGGACATCAAATCAATTTTCGAGGGAATTTTCAAAACACACTGGCATAAAATGTTATACTAAACAGGGCAGTGACGTTGGCTCAAGGAATAGGATGCCGGCCCAATATACTGGGGGTGGCAAGTTCAAGCCTGGCACTGGCTAAAAACTGAAAAAAAAAAAAAAAGAAATACTAAACAAATCATTTAGTAGGGGAGAAAAGATAATTATATTTGAGCTAGAGATACTCATTTATTACTTAAATTTGGTGGAGAAACAGAGCATTTAATCAATATTTTTTGTTGCTTCTGCACTTAGTATTCTTTCTTATGTATTTTGCAGATTTGGGATGATTGATATAACAGCCTTTTTGTGAAGAACACAAAATTTAGGAGGAAAAATGCCTTAGAGAATTGAAAACAAAACTTCTTCCTTAGACGTTTAAAACATATGTAGGTTTCATCCCTCTAGACAATATTTTTTCACTGTTTTGTTATCTAACCGATTTCACTGTCTGTTCCTTTGGGCATGATCAGGTGATTTCCCTCTGTTTTTGCCTTTATTTTTGTATTTTTGACTGGGTCTTAAATTTCCTCCTTAGAATTGATAAAAATTGCTTCTTCCTTGTATCACAAGATTTTAAACTTATCCTCATTGCCCTTAGCTTGTGTTATTTCCACAGTGTTTTCCCAAAGTGCTTAAAGTTTGGCTGCCTCCTCTCCACTTTTTCTGTTACCAGGAACATTGTATAGAAAAAAAACATGGTACGATTTCTGAACCTCAGTAATACTGACATTTTTGTCTGGATAACTCTTTGATGTTGTGTGGGTTGAGGATGGGGTAGAAGTAATATCATGTGCATTGTAGGAAATCTAGTCATCCCATGACTCTACCCATTAGAGGGCAGTAGCACGTGCAGACCAATTATGATAATCAAAACTGTTTTCAGACTTACTTCTTGTCCCTAAAGGACAAAATTGCTTTTAGTTGAAAACCATTGATATGTGTGAAAATATTCACATCTTTTTTTGTTTTTTAATTCAGAAAATTGAAGGTGTACACACATATTGGTTACATGATTTGTTTTTGTACATTTTAAGTCAAAGATATAAGTGTGCTCTTCACCCAGAATGTGTTCTTACCAGTTAGGTGTGAATTTACCCAATCTCTCCTCCTCCCTCCCACCTACTTGATTCCCATTGAGGTTTTTTTTACTTTAGGTTAATGTGGGGATAGGGATGATTAGGTTACATTTTTGGTGTTCATTGGTGAAGTCCTTGTTGCAGCTGAGCCCTTCACTAAGGAGATGTGCCATATCCCTCTATATCCTCAACATTAGATGAGAGCTTGCCAATCTCCCTACCTCTTCTCCCTGTACCTTTTGTCTTTCCCCTCCCCCCTACATAAATTCTGTTTTTCTCTTGTGTGGGTGTGCAGTTGTTCATCTACTGCCTCATAATAGTATTGAGTATATTGGAGTCTTGCTTTTCCATTCTTGTGCCACTTTACGAGGAGAACGCTCTTCAAGTCCATCCAGATAAATATAGATGTAAAGTTTCTGTCATTTTTAAGACAGTAGTATTTCATGGTATTCACATACCACAATTTATGAATCCATTCATGGGTTGATGGTACTTGGGATGATTTCACATCTTGGCAGTTGTGGATTGAGGTAAAATAAAGATTCTGGAGCAAATGTTAAATGATGTTTTTTTCTTCTGGTAATAGAATTTCATGGTCAAATGGAAGGTCTACATTTAGCTCTTTGAGGATTCTCCATACTCTTTTTATTTTTATTTATTTTTTATATTTTTTCCCCACAAATCATGCCTGTGGACATGGTAGACTTCCTTTACTATGTATGAAACCAAATATTAAATATTTTTCATTATATTGACAACTAATTGTTTTTAATTTAGTTACTCATGTACTGGATGAAACAGTATTTAACACACTACACATTAGTGTCATCTTCTAATGAACTCCAAACTTGTCCATTTTACTTGAACACTATGTAATAAAAATAAAAATGCCAAATCCAAAATAGTAAAAATAAGTAAAGAAAAACTCATAGTTTAAAAAATATATACAGGAATGAATTAAATAAACTTGAAAATTTTTCAAAACTAGGATTTGGAAAGTAATCATGTCCAATTACTTCACAATTTCAAATCTAGACAGAACTGTACAATATATCCACATTCAATACAAGCTACACGGTCTTACTACTTCAGGCAGGGTCACTTCTCATTTCATATAAAGCATAGTATTATTTTTTTCTAGATCTTCAAAAAATAACACTGGCATTTAACTGGGATTGCATTGACTCTGTAAATAATGTTGGGTAGTATATACATTTTAATAATATTGATTCTGCCAATCCTTGAGTATGATATGGTATTCCATATGTTTGCACCCTTGCTATTTCTTTCCTCAGTGTTTCATCATTCTCTCTATAGAAGTCTTTCCCTCCTTGACTAAATATATTTCCAAGTATTTCATTTTCATTGACGCTACTGAGAATGGTATTTGATCATTGATTTATTTCTCAGTTAGATTGCCTTTTGGTTATATGAAAGCTACAGTTTTGTGTACATTGATTTATAACCTGAGACTTCGCTGAATTTATTTATCAATTCCTGGAGTAATTTTGAAATTTTAGATTTTCTAGATATAAAATCATGTGATCAGCAAAAAGTGCTAATTTGACCTCTTCTTTCTCCATCTCCCCTTAATATCTTTCTCTTTCCTGATTGCTCTGACTAGGACTTCCAAGAATATGTTAAATAGAAGTGGTGATAGTTGGCAACTTTGTCTGATTCCATTTCTAAATGAGAATGCTTTCAATTGTTCCCTGTTCAATGTGATATTATTGTGAGTTTATCATATATGCTGTATATATTTTAAAGTATATCCCATTTATGCCTATTTTGTTAAGTTTTCTTAGCACAAAATGTTGCTAATTTTTTTCCAGGTCTATTGAAATAACAACATAGTATTTGCTTTTACATCTATTTATGTGGTGAATTACATTTTTAGATTTGTATACATTGAAGCATTTTTGCATCTCCAGGAGGAAGCTCATTTGGTCATGATTTTCTTTTTCTTTTTTGATATGCAGCTAAAATTGGATTGTTAAGATTTTAGTGAGTATTTTTGCACCTATATTTGTAAGAAACATTGGTCTGTAGTTTTCTTTTTTAGTTGTGTCCTATTCTGACTTTAGTATCAAGATGATATTGGCTTTGTAGACAGAGTTAGGGAGGAGTCCTTCCTTCTCAATGTTGTGGAATAATTTTTTCAGTATAGATACAGATTCTTCTTTGTAAGTTTGGTAAAATTTGGATATAAAGCCCTCTGGTCCTTGGGGCGGCGCCTGTGGCTCAAAGGACTAGGGCACCGGCCCCATATGCCAGAAGTGGCGGGTTCAAACCCAGTCCCAGCCAAAAACTGAAAAGAGGAAAAAAAAAATCTAGTCCAAGACTTTCTTTTTAAGGCAATTTCTTTTTGCTGCTTCTGTTCTGTTGGCTGATGCTGGTCTTTTCAAGAGTTCTATTTCTTCCTCTTTGAGCCTAGGGAAGTTGTATGTTTCCAGGAATTTGTGCATTTCCCCTGTCCCTGAAAGTTTGTGAGCTTGGGGATTTTTACTGTATTCAGAGATTATGTTTTGTAATTCCATGATATCAATTGAGATTTCTCCTTTTTCATTTTCAATTGTGCTTACTAGAGTTCTTTCATTTGTGCTTCCAGTTAACTTAACTAGGGGCTTGTCAATTTAGTTTACCTTTCCAAAGATTTGAGATATTCAATCTATACAAATTTAAATTATTTCTTTAATTTTTTCTGCCTTAGGATGTAGTATCACCTACTCAAAAGTAGCGTCACTTACTCAATCAACACCTACTTTTACCTACCTAAGACTAACAATATATTTCATTTCGTAGGCATAAATAGAAATGTGAAAATATCCACGTATGAAAAACTATGTGAGTAAATAGATTAAAATGTTAAAAGGGAAAATTGAACTCTACAAAAAAAAATGGCAGTTCACAAAAATTAGTTGAATATTGAAGCAGATGATTGATTTACATACCTAATATTAGCTGCATTAGTTGATGAAAGTAATGAAAGTAATAAACGTGTAATCAATTGTTCTGCCTATGCAACAGAGGTAGAGAAAATACATATTCCCCTTGCTTGTTATTAAATGACTCATAAGAAATTGAACTTAATTTGAACAGCAAAAAATTTACTCTGAATTGACTCTGGGTAAAATTCTCTCAGGAATTTCTTCTGCTATTAATAAATTAACCACTATAGATATTACATATATTCAATTTTAATCTATATAATTAAAATTTTCTCCATTATTTTCTTGTCTATATAATTATGAAGCAGCTAATCAAGATATAATAGTAGGTTTTGCTAATTTTAATGGTGTAAATACTTCCTATATGGCTAATTTCAGAATACAAACATGAATTTGCTGGCTACAAAATTGTAAATATATGTTCAGTAGCAAGCCACTATATAGTAGTTCCATCATGCAGATGCAATATTGAATGACATTATTTAATGGTCATCTGCCAGCTAAAAACAAGAACATCAGAACATAAAGAATAGTAAAATGTCTTGAAATAATAAGTTAATGTGTCTGCTTGACTACTTATTGTCTGTGTTTTTAATATAAGATAAATATTTCTGAATAACATAGCAAATCTCATAAAAATATTATTGTGCTCAAACAGAATCTAGGTTTATGGAGTGAAGAGAATTTTAAGAAACGTAGCTCACACTTAGATTGCTTAGACAAGTAGACACAGTAAAAGCTTACTATGTTGATTATGAAGTTAAGGTAAATATTAATGTCATTCAGCTCTTCTCATCAGAGTTAAATATAAGGATAAGAATATCTCCACCTTATCTATTGATTTTGAGTATTCACCAGCTGCAACCCAGTAGGCCAATGATAGCCCAACATTCTTCTATTGTCATGGTGAATATCTGGGCTGGTAAACAAACTCTCTCTCTATATATATACAGGGTGTCTATAAAGTTCATGTACAATTTACTATGTTAAACTATTTTAACTTACACATAAACTTCATGTCCCCCCGTATGTGTGTGTGTGTGTGTGTGTGTGTATGTATATATATATATATATATATATATATATATATATATCTGTCTATACAGATAGATTGTAATGCAATTGGTTAATATTTAGTCATTTTGTTTGAATGTATATATTTTTGAATTTTCACCTGAAGATGACACTGAACAACCTTATATGTGAAACTAGTATACTGGCACATTAAAACTGATTTTTCTGTGACTATTTCCAAAAATGAGATTTAAAGTCATTAATAAAAAATTAACTTTGTTATGATGAGGATGACTCACATGGGAATAAACTGGAAAGAATTTGGGCTTGAGTCTCATGTCTTTAAATATTGTCTAGTAACCAGTTTAAAAGAAGGTGGGAATTCAGCTATATATTGCTTCTTGGTAAAAAGTGCATATAATCTCATTGTTATATCCCTATGCAACATTAATTACAAATTATCATTACATACTTAAAATATCAAATCATGATATTAACAACTTATCGGTTAACATTAATTCACAGAAACCACTTCTGTCTTGATCTATTATTCTAACAAGAACCATTACTATAGGATACACAATTAAGAATTTTGTGCCTAATATGTTTTGTTCAGTATAAAAATAGGGTTTTGCAATGAAACCAAATAACTAAGCCTATACATTAATGAACTCTTTTTTTTTTTTTTTGCAGTTTTTGGCTGGGGCTGGGTTTGGGGCCGGCACCCTACTCCTCTGAGCCACAGGCTCTGCCCACTCAATGTACTCATTTTGAAATATATATCAATTATAAAAATGGTATACATTATAAAAATAGTTCTGAAAATTCTAGGATAATTCAAAAATTAAACATATTTGTATAAATTCATTCTAGTGAATGGTTAAAAGACATAATATTTTACCTTTGTAAAACTTAGTAGTGTCTCTGCACCCATAGCACAGGCTCCAGCCATATACACCAAGGCTGGCGGGTTCAAACCCAGCTCGGGCCAGCTAAACACCAATGACAACTGCAACAAAAAATAGCCAGGTGTTGTGGTGGATGCCTATAGTCCCAGCTATTATGAGGCCAAGGCAAGAAAATCTATTAAGCCCAGGAGTTTGAGGTTGTTGTGACCTGTGATGCTACGGCACTCTTCCAAGGGTGACATAGTGAGACTCTGTCTCAAAAAAAGGAAGAAATAAAGAAAGAAAGAAAGAAAGAAAGAAAGACAGACTCAGTGGTACGTCTTTTGTGCAAGTCAAAGTTGACAATAGGAGATACTTCAATGAATTAGACTAGAACAGTGAGCCATTTCCTCAAAAAATTAATAAATGATCCAGTAATTCCACTTCTGAATATGTGTGAGTGTATGTATAAACACACAGACAGAAGAATTGAAAGCAAGGACTTAAATACATATTTGCTCACAGAAGCATTTATTCACAATATCCAAGATATGGGAGCTACCTAAGTGTCCATTGATGGGTAAGTGAATAGACAAGATGTAGTATATACATACCACAAAATACTGTCCAACCTTTAAAAAGATGGAAATTCCGATATATTCCATAACATAGTTGAATCTTAGTTGATTCAACTAAGTTAATTCAACTAACATAGTTGATATTAGGCTAGGTGAAATAAGCCAATCACAAAATGATTTTACTTTTAAGCAAGAAGTAAGATAATCACTTTTATTTTATTTTCAGATTAATATGAGGGTACAAATGATTACATTGTTTGTGTTTGGTAAGTAAAGTTCAGGTAGTGTTTTTTCAAGGTGCTAGAGAGAGTGAGGGATAGACATTTATTCTTTAGAAGGCACAAAGTCTCAGGCTTGTAAGATGAAATGGGTTTTGGAAATGTATGATAATGACAGTTGCATGACAATGTGATGTGCTTGATGACATTGAACTCAGAATAATTACATTATAAATATTAAGCTATGTGCATTTTACCATAATTGAAATAAAATAAAAATAAATAATTTTTAAATGAATTGGGAAGACAAGGGTGACAATGACAAAATGTCTCCTTTTAAGGATAACAAAACTACAAAATAAAAATAGATCTTTTTATTTTTAAGAACAAATTATACAGTGAAATTCAAATTTCAGTGTTTAGAATAAAATTGCAAAAGAATAAGGCACAAATATGTTCTATAAAGGATTTGAGATTCTGTGAGATGACTAAAAATGTATGCAGTTGTCTGAAAGATACATAAATACCTTGATTTAATATGTGCATGATGGTGTCTAGGAATCATTTAGCTCATTTTACTTCCTCATCTGTGATGCATCACAGTGAGTTATTATTAGAATTAATCTTTCAAAATCATAGGTGACAGACCATAATATTCTATGCGCTGGGGGCATTTGACTACTGCGTACAGATTTGAAAAAGATAAAATCCAAAACAAAAATTTTTTTCAAGAAGAGATGGCTACAAATATGGAAGGATTCAGTAGGGAAAAGTGAATAAACTGTAATATTATAGGTTATAATCGTGTCTGAGACAGATAATAAACACTAAATTGTTAATTAGATGATTGTCAGTTGGATTTCTTTTCTGCTATGACTTTATCAAATGTATATTTTGTATGAGACAAAAAAAAATTCTTATTTTATTTTACAAGGTTTTGTTAAAAATATATTTAGATTTTGAAAATCTTATTTTAAGATACCATGTAAGTGAAAATAACGTGTTATCTATTTTTTAAGTGCATGGAACTCATTAACTAAGGACTACTTAGCCAAAATTGATTTTATTGGGTGAAAATAAAATCTCACAAAAGAAAACAAAGGTATTTTTTTCTTATATTGTAGATGTACATTTACATAAACAGTCATATTTAAGAAAATTTTGGGTTTAAATGGAGTTTGATAACTCCAAAGTCTAAATGGGTTTTAATGGTGATAGTAAGATTTTTAAATTTCTTTAATATGTGATTTGACTTAAAATGAATTTAGTAATTTGAAACGAGAATTTCATGACAAATAATTACCTCAAAAGTTGATAGTTCAGTGTGAATTCAGTTTTTCTAAAGAGATTTAACGAAAAGACAGTAAGTATAGAAATTTTTTTTTTCTAAGAAATAGCCATTCTGCAGTAACAAACTCTTTAACACATCTCCCACCAATGCCCTTTTACTGTGAACTCATTTTTAGAGGACAATGGGCCTTCACCTTTCTTGTAGGACTGCTAATACTGTGGAGAAAAACAAAGAACTTTCACCCTTTGAGATCTCTTGGGACCACTGCTATCTCCCAGTTTCATCAGAGGTGAGAACTTGTCAGTAGATACATTTAATCACAGGCCATTTCAGGACTTTCTTCTGGGACCAGAGCTAACCTAAAGTCTCACTCTAAGCTTTTAAATAAGTTACTGGACTTTATTGGTTGGTAAAGAATTGTGATGTCTGTTCTTATTGTGAGATTTTTGAGTTGTAATACAATATAATTTTAAATAGAATGGTATAGCAAAAAAAAAATCATCAGCTACACTTTAAAGATTAAATATAAAAAAATAGAATATCTGACATCTTAAAAAACCATACTATAATGAAATATTTACATATCTTTTTCTTAATTTTTGGAAGCGTCATTGAAAAAGATTTTTAAAATGAGATTAAAGTGAGTTGAAATGTTATTTCCAAGTTTTGAAAGATAGTGAATGACCCAAGATTTAAAGCCAGGTTACTTTAACTAAAATGGCCACCATTAGCTTTCTACTCTGTAGTATAACTTTCTTTATTTTCATGCCTTTGGCAACAAATCTAAATATAATCCACAAATTTAATTAAACATAATAAATTAAATTATTTAAAATGTTGATCTTGTTAACACTAAATAAATAACAAGTAGGAAGTTTAATTGTTTCAGTGTGACTTTTTTTAATCATCTTGAATGTATCTTAAGAAAAACTGTGCTCCTGAGGTTAATTTTGGTCCAAAATACTTTGCAGAATATGTCTATTCTATCCATATCAATTCAATCAGAGTTTTTCTCCCTTATTTTGTTTGAATAGTGGCACTGACATAGAGGCACTTATTTTCAGCCAATGGAAATTTTGCAATATTGAAATTGTATGTATATTAGAACAAATGATATTACGTGGGCAACATTGATCAATTGGGAAACTTTCCCTTACAGTAAGGAGAACTCGCCAAGATAAACTGAAAAGCAAAATTACAACTGTATCTTTAGGATAGTCAATCTCTGGTTCTTTTTTTCCTAGGAGAGAAGTGATCAACCATGCTTTTTTAGTGAAATGAGAGGTCTCACCAATCACACCAATAAATGCTTCCTGTTTAACTTGGCTAACCTAAGTCACTGCTATATTTAACAGATATTTTTCCTCTAACATCAATAGGAGACTAAAGACCTACTCTAAGTATTCAAGCTCAAGATTTTTTTTTCTTTCATAATCTGAATGAAAAAAACATTTAATACATTGCTATAATAATATATGAGGCCTATTGAGCTGAAGCCAGGAACACTGATCCAGCAGACAATATGAATACATTACTAATGAATTCAGAAATGCTGAATGAGGTAAGTGTCTATTTAGTATGGTTGGTATTTATAAGCTTTCATAAGAAAAAGACAAACACTAACTTATAGATTAAAGAAAAAAACAGAAAGCTGAGGTTCAAAAAAGTACACAATGTTCTTTTAGACATAAAGAATATCTCCTTAAATTAAAAATAACAATGAAAGAAACAATTAATAAGGGATATACAAAGTGGATAAAATCACTGACATAAAATTTGAGGGTGGAACAATAAAAAAGAGTTGGATGCCTTGTATAGTTTTCTATTGCCTGATTGCATCATCTAGAACTTCCAGAGCTATGTTGAATAGTAGTTGTGATAGAGGACTAAGTAGAAAAGCTTTCAGTTTTTCTCCATTCAGTTTGATATTAGCTGTGAGTTTGTCATTGACGGCTTTAATCAGTTTCAGAAAAGTATTACCAATGCCTATATTCTTAAGAGTTCCTGTTATGAAAGGATGCTGAATTTTATGAAATACTTTTTATGCAACTATTAAGAGGAGTATATGATCTCCTGCTTTTGCTTCAATTGATATGGTGAATTACATTTATGGATTTGCTGAACGAGGCTTACATCCCTGGGATCCCTACTTAATCATGATCTATAATTTTTTAAATGTGTAACTGTAATCTATCAGCTAAGATTTTATAGAGTATTTTTACCTTTCCTGGTTTTGGTATTAGGGTGATGTTTGCTTCATAGAACATGTTGGAAAAGATTCCTTCCTTCTCAATATTTTGGAATAGTCTTACAGTATAGGTATAATCTTTACTTGGAGGTTAGATATAATTTTGAAATGAAGTTATCTGGTCCATGAATTTTTTTGCTTAGAAAATGTTTTATTGTTTTTTCGATCTCAGTGCTTGATATTGGTCTAATCAAGAGAGCTATTTCTTCCTGGTTAAATATAGAGAAATGGTGTGATTCCAGATATTGGTCCATTTCTTTCACCTGGTCAAATATCTGGTCATAGATGTTATTATAGTGGTCAGAGATCATCTCTTGTATTTCTGTGGTATATGTTTCTATTTACTCTTTTCTTTTTCTTTTCTTTTTTTATTTTTTTTAATTAAATCATAGCTGTGTACATTAATGCAATAATGGGGTACAATGTACTGGTTTCATATACAATTTCAAATATTTTCATCAAACTGGTTAACATACCCTTTGTGGCATTTTCTTAGCTGTGTTAAGACATTTACATTCTACATCTAGTAAATTTCACATGTACCCTTGTAATATATACTGTAGGTGTGGCCCCACCAACTACTCTGCCTCCACCCATCCTCCCTCATCCCCTCCCTCCCTCTCCCCTTTCTTTCATAGTAGGACTGAGTACATTGGATACTTTTTCTTCCATTCTTGAGATACTTCGCAAAGAAGAATATGTTCCACCTCCATCCATGTAAACAAGTAAGAGGTAAAGTCTCCATCTTTCCTTAAGGCTGCATAATATTCCATGGTGTACATATACATGGTGTACATATACTACAATTTATTGATCCATTCATGGGTTGATGGGCACTTGGGCTTCTTCCATGACTTGTCTTATGTCAATTATAAATTTAATTTTTTAGATATTAAAATATCAGTATCCATATTAAATGATCTCAGAAGAAAAGTAAAATATAAATAGAGAAGCGGATGTAAGATGTAACAATATTCATGACTGAAGAAGAGAGTATAATATCTTTATTTTTTAAGACCACAAAGAGCATAAAAAATATTTAATTTGTAGGTAGGCGGTAAAAGATGCCTTCCTCCTAATCATGATGAAGTGTATGTACTGTCACTTAATGACAGAGATACATTCTGAGAATTGCATCATTAGTCAGTTTTTTTATGTCAATATTATGGACTGTATTAAAAAAAACTAGGTTTTATACTTATTATGCACCTAGGCTCGCCTGTTGCTTATGGGCTACAAACATGCACAGCAATTACTGAACTGAATACTGTAGGCAATGATGTTATGTAGCACTATGGTAAGTATTTGTGTATCTAAGTGTATATATTTTTAAGATCTATTTCAAAAGATATTGGGTATAAGTATCTTTTTGAGACATGGATGAATTATATAGTGGTGAATTCAAGGCTTTTAGTGGAATTTCCTGAGTAGTAATAAGTAGCATCCAATAGGTAATTCTTAATCCTTTAGTCTTTTCCCACCTTCCCTCCTTTTGAGTCTCAAATGATCATTATACCACTTTGTCTGACCATGTATACCCATTATTTAGTTCCAACTTGTTAGTGAAAACAAATTGTAATTTTTGTTTGTTTCTGAGGTATTTCTCTTAGGATTTTGGCTTGCAGTTCTAACCAAGTTGCTGTGGAAGATATTTTTATATCCTTTCTTACAGATAAGTAGTATTCCATAGTGCGTATATATGCACATATTTGTATATGTTTCACATTTTCTTTATCCACTTCTCAGTTGAGAGGCACTTAGGTTCATCCTATAAATTTGCAATCATGAATCCTACTGTGATAAACATTAGAGTACTTTGGTCTTTTGTTAAAATGACTCCATTTCCTAAGGTAGATACCCAGGAGTAGGATGCTGGTTTGAATGGTAGATGTATTTTTAGTTATTTGAGGACTCCCCATACTGTTTTCCATAGATATTGTACTAATTTAGATTTCTACCAGTATTCCCTTTTCTCTGCATCTTTAACAACATCTATTGTTTTTGTACTCTAAAGAGGAATTTTCTTCCTGAAGAAGTTGTTTGCATCTGATACATTCTTTGAAAAACTAGGAGAATGTTCTGGAACAGGCAGGTAATTTCCAGGAATAAATGAATGTATTACTGGGTGAATTTACCAGTCTTTGTGTTTAGATTATTATTTTAATATTACTAATTATTATTCATAATTATTCTCTCTCTTTTTCTCTCTCTCTTTCCTGGCTTTCTTTTAATTTCTATTGATGGCAAATATTAGCAGGAGAGCTTACTATTCATGTAGATAACACTTTATTTTCTTCTATTCTCCTCCCTGCTCCTGCATGAGTCAGATTTATTCACTCTGAGGTATGTGTTCCATGGCCACCACCACTCCTCTCAACCTCAATATCTATCTCAGTCATATCTGCTGAGCCCCAGTATCTCTCACTGCAGAAGAAGCCCTAGAATTGCCCAATATGTAAGACATTTGATTTTAAACTGGGAAGAATTTCTTCTAGAAGGAGTCCCAGGGTAGGAGGAATGCTGCTTATGAAATTTTAATGATTTCTTACCCTTCCAATGTTTTATTTTTAAAACGGGTGTCCATTCTTCATCAGCACTTCATTCTGAAGAATACTTCTTTTATTCATTGAACTTCTTTTCTTTATATTCTAATGTTCAGAATTAGATCTCATCCTACCTTCCTTTAAGATAGGATCACTGTTTCACATTCCTCTCATTTTTGTAGGATTCAGAGAAAAGGAGGTAATGGGATCTTTATGGCATAATTTGAACCTCAGAAATTTTTATGACATTCAATTGCACCTTGAAATCTCATTAATTTTATACTTTGGGGACATATTTAAATACTCAAAATTTACTCGACCCTTTTCATATAAAAAGTAATCTTACATAAAAAAAATAGTAAAATACAGTTCAACTCCTCAAGTTGCTCTCATTCACTCAGTGAATCTACATCTAATAACAATCCATGTCAGAGTGTGATACGGTCTAAAATTGTAACTGATTAAGACATAATGTGATTTGTTAAAATAAAAAGATGACTTTTAAACTATCATATTCCTTTCTGAGTTATGAAATTATGACAACACACCATAAATATTCTTTTCAAGTTCTCCTCATTAGATCTTAAAATATTTCGTTTTAGATTTACAATATTCTGGAAAGACTTGCTTTGTACCACTCTGAATATTGTAAAATATTCATAAATCAGCATGTGAAAGTGAAGTTGTAAAGTTATCTGAAAGATGGGACAACTAATACCTTCCCAGACACAGATATTTCTCTCCAGCCCTTTCAGTGTCATTTCTTTTATTCCTCAACCACATATTGACAAACTAATATGGCACATTTGTGCTTTTCCAGGGAAAGGGACATAATCAATACTTGTTGACATTTTGTCTTGTCACATAATTACTATATAGGATTAATTTTAATGATTAAAATTTAAAGCCATTTTATAATGTGTTTATTTTATTTATTTATTTTTTTAAAGAAACTTTGCAATTCTATGCTATCTCTCAGGGTCTTTGCGCAGAACTGTCTAAGCAGGAATTTACCATAGCCTTATTCTTTCATAAACTTACATTACTGCCCAAAATATGATAAATCATTTTCTCTGAAAGCATATTTAAATATTAATGTTCAGCTAGCAAATGTTTCTTTTTCTTATACAGTTTCATATTTCTTAAAAAAAATTCTAAATGGCATAGATGATATATTCTATTGTTTCCTTAGTTCTTGACTACCTACAATGAGAAATTACACATTTAATTTCCAAGATACCTTAGACCATGTATTTTATGTTGAATAATACACAAATATTTGAAAATATAATAATCTAAACACAAAGACTGGTAAATTCAAGAAATCTTAAACTGACATCAAGAAATGAGATGATGGCTCGGCGCCTATAGCTCAACAGGCTAGGGCACCAGCCACGTACACCTAAGGTGGAGGGTTCGAATCCCCAGCCCGGACCCGCAAAAACAACAATGACGGCTGCAACCAAAAAATAGCCAGGCATTGTGGCAGGCACCTGTGGTCCCAGCTACTTGGGAGGCGGAGGCAGGAGACTCACTTGAGCCCAGGAGTTGAAGGTTGCTGTGAGCTGTAATGCCACGGCACTCTGCCCAGGGGGACAGCTTGAGGCTCTGTCTCAAAAAAAACAAAAAAAACAAAAAAAAAAAAAAAAAAGAAATGAGATGACTTTAGAGAGTTACAAATTACATTTATTGAATGTAGTTGCCAACGTAGAAAAATTCAAAAACTCCAAACTCACATTTTCTCTTAATTAGTAACAACACTGCAAAAAACTACTAAATATTTCTGGCATACTTTGTGCTCAGGATAGATGAAAGAACAAAACAGAAACTTCTCATGTCTTATTAAAGTGTGAAAAAAAGGCATTAAACAAACTATAACATAATATTCATGTAATTAATGTGAACTAATGAACACATGATTAGTAAATATGTAATTATATGTTCGCAATTAGGCAAAGACAAAGACATCTTTAATCTGAAATTATAATTAGGATAAACAGTGATTGAATACAGAAAGATTACAAGATAGGAAGGAGTACCCTTTCTACACAGAGGATATAACATATAAGAAGGTTAAGAACTGTATGAGAATACCAGTTTCAAACATTAGAGACTCAAAAAGGATGGGTCATATAGAAAAATGTAATAGTCACAAAATGAGCCTACATGTGATAGCCATGACTGTATTATATAAGAAATGCATTAATGATGGTGAACTCTATTTGGAGGGTTTTAGTTTGGGAGAGTAATTTAATTGACTGTGTTTCCCCTCTGTATTACCTTAACTACACTGTGAATTACAAATTAGAAGATGGCTTGGCAAAGGTGTGACTGGGCAGGCAAGGATTGGAAGAAAAATTGCTAAATGCTGCTGGATGAGTATAAATTTAGAAATGTGAAGACTTTTAAATAAATTTGATACTTTCCACTACTATCAACTTGGAGGAACTGATATTCTTTATCACACTGAAGAACCAAAGAAAAAAATATACCTTGTATATGCAGAAAAAGATCTTATACTCTTCTTTGGAACACTGATATTCATAATAGCAAATGAAATACTCAGAGATTTGATAAATATTTATTGATTGGCTATCAAAATCTGGAATTAGACAAATAAAACACACAAAAAGTCTCTTATGGACTTTATATTGAGGTCATGGTAACAAATAATAAGCAAGAAACAGTAGCAGGGTAAAAGCACTATTAAGAAAAACTAAATAATATGTGTACATATTATATTAAGAGAGTAAAGGATAATGATGGTTGTTACTTGAGACAAAGCAGGTCAGAAATGACCTCTTAGTAGGTGACGCTTGACCACCTCTCACTGATAAGCTGTGACCTTGTGGGAGGTGACGATTCAAAGAATCAATATGAATGACATGAATGTGTGGGTGGCAATGGCTGACTTCAGAATCATGCTTATTTGAGAATTATTGTCTCATCCCTGTAGAAGTAAGTCCTGGGATCAGATCATATGATTTAAGAATAATGCCCTAAGACTGAGCTTTGATGCACTTTTCTAGACAATGTTATAATGATTCTATCAAGGTGTTAAAATTATCTAGGACAGATATTTTAATCATTGCTTCATCTAAGGTCCTGGAAGGAAATTATGACACACGTTGGGGGAAATAAAAACCTTTTTTTCCTCCATGTAGGAATTGTACTCCTTCCTATCCTACAATTCTTTCTTCATTCATAGGAAATATGAGCTGGATTATTACAGCCTACTTTTCCCATGTCAAATCATGTTAAGATCTGGTGGTAAGTGTGAACTTTATTTTTCTCTATGATGGGAGGGAGTATTTTGAGACTTTCATGTTTTTAAAATAAGAGATTACTTTCAGTGGTGAATATTTTTCAGGCATGGAGGTGATGTTCTTATCCCATAGCAAGGTGGAAGGGCCGCATCTATAGAGCCAAAAGGTTAAGTTGGTTCAGCGCTTCGGTGTTTGTGAGCATATTTAGGAGAAACTCCCACCCCGAGTGTCTCAGGTACTAGCTGGACATTAACTGTAGTTTAAGAAACCTTTCTGTGCTGTTCTTTTAACTTTCTCTGAAGCCTGGTTCTCATAAAGTTAAGTTTTGTTCTCTATCTACATGACAATCTGAACACAGTATTGCTATTGTACTTACTGTATCCTTTATAATCTGAGCTAGGTGATGCCCTTCAAACTACCATATAACAAGTTTCTATAATTTTCTTTTTTTGATTTCTTTAACATTTTAAAATATTAATGAGTACAAATGGATGTTTTATAATGCTTAAAACAGGGCTATAAGCTTATCACCTGAATAGTTTTCATTGTATATGTTTGCAAAGACTTAACCTCTTTTTTCTCCCCCTCCCAATTTTTTTTTATTAAATAATAGCTGTGTATGTTAATGCATTTATGGGGTACAAAGTGCTGGTTTTATATGCAATTTGAAATACTTTCATCAAACTGGTTAATATAGCCTTCACCGCACTGTCTTAATTATTGTGTTAAGGCATTTATTATTTTCCTCTGTGTTACCATCAATTAGTTCTAATTATTAGAAAGTTAATTGGTATTTGTTTTTCCATTCTTGAGATACTTCAGTTAGTATAATGGTCTCTAGTTCCATATCTGTGAAAGACTGTAATTCATTTCTCTTTAAGGCTGACTAGTACTCAGTGTTGTGTATGTATGTATGTATGTGTGGATTGGTGTGTGTACACATATGCGCATATATATATATATATACACATATATATTCATATATAAAGTCATATTTTATTAGCCCCATAAATTTATGGGGGTTTAATGTTGATTCCATGTTTTTGCAATTGTGAAATGTGTTGTGATAAACATTTGAGTACAGATTTTATCACTTTTTGATAAAATGATTTATTTTCCTTTGGGTAGATGTGCAGTAGTAGTGTTATTGGATAGAATGGTAAGTCTATATTTATTTTTTTGAAGACCCTCATACTGTTTCCCATAGAGGTTGTATCAATTTACAGTCTCACCAACAGTGTATCACGGTCCCTTTCTCTCTGTATCCATGCCAACATCTACTGGTTGTGGGGGCTTTAATAATATCCATTCTGACTGGGGTAAGATGATATATCATCAAGTTTTCACTTCCATTTCCCCAAAGATTAGTGACATTGAGCATTTTTCATGTGTTTCATTTGTTTGTTGGCCATTGTTATCTTATTTGAAAAACTTCAAGTATTTTGCCCACTTTTTGATGGGATGTTTTATTTTCTCTTGCTGATTTTTTTTTATTGCTTTGTGAATTGCAGATATTAGCCCTTCATCTGATGTATAGTTTGTAGGTTGTCTATTTGCTCTGTTCTTCCATTTTGCAGGTTGTCTATTTGCTCTGTGGTTCCTTGCTGTGCAGGAGCTATTTAATCAAATCCTATTTATTCACTTTTATTGTTGCTGTAAATGTCTTTGGGGTCTCAGTCATAAATCCTTTGTCTAGGCTGCTATCTAGAAGAGTTTTTCCTACATTTTCTCCTCAAATTTTTATGGTTTCATGCCTTATATTTAAGTCTGTTATGCATATTGAGTTAATTTTTGTTTTGTTTTGTTTTTAAATGGTGAGAGAAAGTAGTTCTCCTAAAGGCTATACATTTATGAGCAAGGAGAATTTGCACCCCAATTCTATGAGAAGCTCAGGTAAACAACACAAAAATAAGAACTTTTCCCTGAGTATGGTAGTAGCGCAGCATATATCAAAAAGGTCATATGGTATGAGGAGGGTGGGGAATGATGAAGTTCAGTTGTAGGAAAACTTTTTCCAAGCTATGCACAAGTTCTCTAAGACTCCAGCATGGCATAATAGAACATCTAGAATTTCCTGTCACTACAAATAAAGTGAAAGTTCTAGGCAAGAATTTTAAAGCATGTGATGGATTTAAAACACGATAGAGGTCCTGAAGATAGAAAGAGGAGAGCAGTCCATGTGTGGGAAGAGATTCTTCTGTTAAAGGGACCCATAGCACTATAAAGCTGATAGGGTGCTATGGCCCTGCCTGCAGATAATATATTTGTATGAGCCCATTGTCTTTTGCTCATAACAGGATACCTATTTTCTATAGAGGAAAGGAATTGATGAAGAACATAAATTTATTTTTTAAATTTCAGAAGCTGAGAACTCCAAGGTTGAAGGGGACAGATAGTGAAGTTTTTCTTCTTGCTGGGAACTCTGCAGAGTCCGAGAGGTGGTAAAAAATGTCACATATCTAGAGAGCCAAGCTTTTTCATTCAGGTCTTTTTCCTTTTCTTGTAAATCCATGAGTTCCACATGAAGAGAGGTTAATCTCTGAATCCATGAAGGCATTGATCCACTCATGGAGGCAAAGCCCTTATGACCCAGCATCCTCATAGAGTCCCCATGTTTCACTAATGCCAAATTGGTGATTAATTTTCCAACACTTCAGATTTGGGAGACATATTTAAACCATGACATCATTTTATTTATTTAAATAAAATAAGTCCGTGCTTAAAATCATGCTGGTCTATGCTAAAGAGCAGGCCGGATGGATTTCATTTGAGCTTAGGAGATATATAGAACCTAGACTAGCTAGGACAGAAAGTAAGCTTTCCCATTTAATCACTAATACTTAGAATTTACACAATAGGTTATTGTCTTTAGGAAAAGAGAAATAAACTCTTCATCTGAAACATTCCTGAAATATTCTCAACTACACTTTGTTTTGCATTAGGTCACAGAGATTATAATAACTTAAAAACTTAGAAATTAAGTATGCCAAGTTTATAAAATGTTAGATAGCTAAAACAACTGTTGCTAAACACAATAAACACAATGTCTAGGATCTATACAAAATACTTATATAGATACGACATATTCTTCATATAAATATGTGTGTCTATAAATGTAAAGAGAGATGCACAGGGAGAGTTGTAGATACTCATGTTTAAAATCTAAAATAAACATTCACAAAAATTATAGTCATATTTGTTACTTCAGATTATTGGATGTAATTATAAATAAAGGTTTTGAAAGCTAACACACTTAGAAAAACGATGATACTCAGTAGACATTAACCATTAAAATTGTTTTAATAATAATATATAATTATATTGATTGTAATGATGATGAAATTATCATTTAACAAAACTACTGAGAGAACAGAAAAATTATTCTGTCAGAATGAAATATGTTAGATATCATTGATGGCAAACAAACACCTCTTTACCATCATACCAAATAATTTATTGGAATAACAGATAGTTCAGCTATCTCTTTTTTCCAGAACTCTGAGCTTCAGAAAAACTGAATTACTACCAATTTTAGTTTGGAATTAATAATCTTTTTGAAACGTTTTGTGGTAGCATGAATATGGAGCAATTCTGGCCAATAAAATGTTAGGAAAAGTCATAGAACAGAATGATTTATTTTCTGTTTGTAGTGGCTGAAACTACCCTTGCCATCTTGCCCGCATTTGGGCATACAGCAAATACTGATAAAAGCAGGATAAAAAGAACCTGGTACTTTGATGGTACTTGATGAAATCATTGAGGCAGTGAATCAATCTGAAGGTCACTAATTCTTAGAAATTCTTAAGAAAGAGAATATACTTTTCTTAGAGTCTAGCCAATTTTGAATGACAGTTCTTATTTTGTGGCAAAAGTATTCTAATTATCAGCAGAAAGAACTTAATAAATTGAAGGTAAAATTAATTTAAGGGAAGAAAGAAAGGTGACGAATACATACAATAGCCAGAGATGCGTAATAAACAATATTAATAAGCAACTAATTATAATGACATACAAAGGAGAGTAATATTGTTTAATTCCTGAAATTGGTATGAAAGAAAGAAACAAAATCAGAAGGAATAAAAGAAATTGTAAAGGCATTCATAAGTGGACATGGAGAATAAAAAATAAACCCACAAAAGACAATGCAACATCATTAACCCCTAAGAAGAACACACCTGCATATTTCTTAACATAGTTTCCTTAAAATTACCATAGGATAGAAATATACAGTATTTAAATTGTAGCATAACAAAAGAAGAAATATTTTCTCTGGCATCTTATTCAGAATAGCATAATGTATGATTAGCAGCCTTAAAAAGTATTCTTTGTGTTAGCAAGAACAAACTCCTTTCTCACAAACACCAAGCAGGTGACAATAGAGTCAGGAAGAAAATGCTTCATTCCTATTTTAAGAAAACCATGATGATGTGAAAGTGCCAGCCAAGTTCAACACAAGAAATATTGGAACTAACGCTACTCACAAGGACTCAAAAATTATACCTGATGGGTCTGGAGGGTCTTTGTGTTTTTTCAGTGAGCTTTGCAAGTCTGCAGAATGAAAAGCTGGTATTTAAAACTTTCAAACTAATTATTGATAATGTTCAGGGTAAAATCTGCCTGACCAAGTTCTGTGATGTTTTTACGTATGAACACATATAGAAACATCTATATACATAGACGTCATGCATTTATATGACTGGTTTTGACATCTTAAGAAACCCTCTATCTACTGGAGAGCACATCTTTCATAGGCACACCAATCACCCTAGACTGTATCATCCTAAATATCCACGTCTATCCCCCCAGGCAAATATCACTGTTACAATAAATCATTTCAGGGCCAGTTACCAGGCAACTGGAGACCACAGTCTGCTGTAAGTATTCAAACTAGCTAATGCTGAAGTCATTCCTCAGACCTATCTTGATTTGCTTCTATAAACCGCAGTAAAGGCTTCGCCTTGCACTTTGTTTTTGCCTACACCATGCTGCTGTTTCCCCTGAGCATAACAAGGTGTGGCCATTTCTATTGGAAATATATGTGAGATAGAAAAGACTTGCCAATCAATTAAGTATATTTAAAATTACTTGAAATATGTAGAAACATAAAATTTTACCAGTATTTAATAAATAATATCAATTAATTATGTTCCTGGAAAAATTAAGATATTTCGGTTATAGAAACATTTTTTTAAAAGCTATTATATGACTCGAGAGGTAATACAAAATATGCTCATTATGAATGAATAAATATGATTGCAGAACAAAAATACTATCAAAAAGAACCAAAAGAAATTTCTGGCAGTGCAGGTATTTCAGTGGGTAGGGTGCTGGCCACGTACACCGGGGCAGGCAGGTTCGAACCTGGCTGGGGCCTGCTAAGTAACAATGACAACTGCAACAAAAAATACCTGGGCATTGTGGTGGACACCTGTAGTCCCAGTTACTTGGAGGCTGATGCAAGAGAATTACTTCAGCCCAAAGTTAGAGGTTGTTATGAGCTGTGATGCCATAGCACTCTACTGAGGGCAACAAAGTGAGACTCTATCTCAAAAAAAAAAAAAAAAAGAACCAAAAGAAATTTCTAGAATTGAGGAACACATGCTTGACACAAATAATTCAGAGTATGAGTTTAATTGTACACTAGAAAAGAGTAAAGCAAATGTCAATTAGTTTGTAGATAGATCAATAACAATTGTGCAAAATAATCACCAGAGAAAATAAAATAAAGATACAGAAATAAAAGACCAAGCGTTAGTGATATAAGCGATAATATAGAAATATAACTTGCTTATAATTGAAATGAGTAAAGTAGAAGGAAGAATAGCAGAAAGCACAAAATAAGAACACATGGAGTCAGAAGAGAAAGAAAATGTACTGGGTTTTAAACTATATTAAATAAGATAATTTAATGTCTTATTTAATGTCATGACATTTTTTGACATGAAAAACAAATAGGTAAATGAAAAGGATAATAGCACAAAAAAATAAACTCAGAAGTAGATTGAAAATTGATTTGGTCATTTTGAACATTTGGAGAGAAGATACCATATAATTAGTTACTCTTAGAGGGGGAAGTAAATAAATGTTAAAGACTGGAGGAAAAAGCAAACACATGATATATGTATATATTACTAAGTTTATATATATATATCTAAAATTATTTTTATCAGTGCATTTGATGCAAATGTGTTTGAACCCATACTTCAGAGAAAATAGATTAGTGACTATAAGTATATTAAAAGTACAAATTTAATTTTTGAAAAGAAAATCCAAAGATAGAGAAAACTATCTTTAAATTGGTGAAATTTTATTTGCCATGTAAACTCCTCTGAGTCAAAGAATAAGATGAAATAAAATCTATGTTACTTAGGAGGAAACACAATTGTCCTTACTTTATAATAATACAAGGGCTGTCTGGAATACTGTTTTTCATAGTATATGACTGGATACTTTCTGGACAGCCCTTGTATATTTTAACTTCATTTTTAGAATGCAAATTAAAACCACAATGGCACAATTTCATACTGAAGAGAATAATGAAATCTAAGGTCAGCCTAAGAAATTTGTTTTCCAGAGGGACCTACTTACATTTGGTCATAATAATTTTTAAAATTTAGGATCATAAATTTGGACAAGAGGAGGATATGAGTAGGAATGGCTGATTTTCAGGGGGTTTAAGTTACTGTTAGCAGTAACTGAAGTGGTAGTATGAAATGGATATGTAACAGAGGTTAATCTTAAAAAAGCATGTTTCATGGCTTATGGTAAGATCACTTAAACTCCTAGTGTTTATAGATTTGAAAGAAGTTTCAAGGTTTGTATAGTGAAAATTTAAATCATTGTAGAAATGTGAGTGCTTTTGTTTCATTTCAAAGAAAAAAATTCAATTAATGACTGACTATTAATATGCCTAGGGAAATTTTAATTAATTTTTTACAGTGCTTAACTAATAATTCTTTGAAAATCAGTCTGCTAATTTATTATTTTTATTCAGATGGATAATCTTTTAATGTATAGATTTATAAATATTTAATAGAGTTATAAAACCTTGCATTAACAAAGCCTAATGCAGCAATCCCTCTCTTTGCCTGAAGTAGACCTTCACTTATTTAAGGATGTTGTTCCTCCGAGATGTGTAAAATTCAGCTCAGAATACACTGGCTCATAATTAGCCCTGCCCCAGGCTGTTAAGAACGGGTCAATTTCCTTCATGTACCATCCAACTCACATGCTTTACTTTTTTTTTTAATGAACTATGTTATTAAGTCAAGAGACTAGACAAGTCTTTTATTTTAATAGAGATGCTATTTAACACCAAATCACATATTTATGTGCAGAAAGCCAAGTTCAAAGTAGAGAGGTTTCAACCATGACCAACCAATAGGTAACCAACATATTACTGGACCCTCATAGAGATGCTTCCTTTATCTACCATTTAATCTAACATGGCCAAAGTTTCTCTCTCAACCCAGGGCAGAAGGATCACCACCTACACTGATAACTTTATAGTCTTTCAATACACAAAAATGCATGGCTTCACTTTGAAGATTGCTGGAATCGTGATTTCCCATGGCTATAAAACTTTGTCAGGTCAGAAGTTATTAGATGTGATTGTGACCACATTCCAGAGTTTCTGGACTAAAAAGACAGCTCAGGTCCACGTGGCACAGCATCTCACCACATAGGTTACATTCTTCAATATATTTATTTTATTTAACTTACACATTTCATTTATTTATAAATAGTCTAATCTTTATCATCCAAAATGAGTATCACAAAAAGGCTGCTAAAATATTAACTATTTTAAATTTTAAAAATATTTTATACTGTCTAATAATTGCTTTGAATAGCATATAATAATTCTATACAAAAATTCAAATACTGTTATAAAATAAAAAAATTCTTTATAAAAATAAAATTGTTATTATTTGTCAATTAAAATAACTTAACATGGGAGTCTATATTGTTAAAAGCATTTAGAAAACTGTGACCATCTATTATGTTCTTGAGTTTGTGCTCATAGTTCTATTAAAAATTACTTACTTTCTATGTAACATTAAATGCTTTATTAACCCTAAAATAAAAGTTTAAAAAATCTGATATTTCAATTTTTAAATAACTGAATCTTTTAAAATTGTTACTTTGAATGCACTGATTGAAAAGCAAAATAGAATTAATGGAATTTGTGTTTGAAAATCTAACAGTGCTGATATATCATTATCTTTTAATAGTATGTGAAGTTTTTCTTCTGCTTATTAAGTAAATTAAGTAATGTCTATTGTTTTATTTTTCTTATATGTACAAGAAAAGCTTGAACTGAAAGCGAGGAAAATTAACTGGAATGAAATATCTCAGAGAGAATGCTCCGTGAATCAAATTGCTATCTATGACACAGTGATACTAACCAGTACATAGTAGGTGCTGCTTCAGGATAGCAGGTTTGTATGTCTGCAGAGAGACGTGTGTTGACCTTATGTTTGTATCATGAATGTTGACGAATACTATGTGAAGTTTTACACTTATTATAACGTTAGGAAATAGAAACTTAATATAGACTTTTAAAATAAACACATGCTCTTGTGTTTTTTCTTTTATTTTACTTGTGACACAGTTATTGCAAAATTACAAAGCCTTAGCAGAGAATAAAGCAAAAATATTTTTTAACCAGATGATAAATGACAAAACCATTAAAACAAAACATCTTTGTAGCTACCACCTTCATTCTAGGCTAGAGCTGCCCACCTCTATTTTCCCACACACATAGTCAGCATAAATAAGTAATAATTTCTTCCAAGTTGCCCATTGGCACATTTTCTATTGGCCTGAATATTTTATTCATCTGGATGTCCATACAGCATGAGGGCAGGATTAAGTGACTGGACTGCCACCAAGTATTGCTGCAAAATGGAAAGGAGAGAGCTGTCATTTGAGCTTATTCAGAAAGCACACTGTAAGAGAAGAGGGGTGGAGATTGATTGAATATGAAAAAAAAAGAAAGGAGAGGAGAAAGTTGACAGATCATCTCTGATCATCTTTCAGGTGTGGCAATGTGTAATATACTCTGATCCTGGGACGTGTGTCTCGTGTACTGTTAAATGAGTTCCTGCAGATGTTAGAAACACAAATAGAGGTCCCTGAAGCAGAATTCCAGTTTATTGTATTGAAATATAGAACAATTCTTATTATTTTAAGTCTAGAAAAAATACTAAACACAAAAGGGGGCTTGGATTTCTAATAAGTGTGTCATTTAACCAAGTGTGTCATGGCTAAATTATGTGATGTTTTCCCCATTTTAGACTCTGAACCACATAATCCATCTTAAAGGGTAAAGGAATCCATCTTTTACTGTGAGCCATTAAATCCCATTATCATTAAGTTTTATCTTTAAAACTTTCACTTAATTTTTACTTTAGGCTTGCTGAGGAAACAAAAGCACTATTAAATCTCTATAATTATCACTTAATAAAAATTATTGGTCCAATTATAAAATCAAACTTAAAGGTTCATATGAAGAAATTAATAAATATACTAGTTAAAGGTCTCTTTTTTATTGAGGTGTATTATCTGCAAACTAACATCTGAATTATTAATTTTACTTTGATTCTTTATTCTTCTATTATGTTAAGTGAGTTTTGTATACTTAGTAATTTTTATGTTTTCTTAAGATCCTGTGAACAGTGTTGATACCTAAAAGACACCAATAGGCAGATATTTAAGTACTTCAATTTTTTCCCTAGAAATTCTCAATTGAAAAAGAATTAAGAGAATTTAATCCTTACATATCACTGAGCAAATACACACATACCTTCAGACATGCGTGTGCTTGCACAATATTAGTATCCTTTAAATTTTTTTAAAGTGAGAAACTAATGATAGAAGTTTATGATATTGTAACAGATGAAGATGAAGAAAAGTACTGAAGACTAAAGAATCTGAAACTATTCTTCTATATATGAAGACATATTATACAAAGATTTGGAAATATCCACTATCAAATAAGAAATGAGTCTCAGTCGCATGTAATCTTGGAAAGAAAAAAATATATATTACATATAACATTGGTTACAAGGGTTTTGATGGCACAACTTATCATGAATTTGATTCAGAGTAAGATATGAAGTTCTGTGATAGTAAGTAAACTAAAAGTTCACAGGTTCTGCTTCCAAATCCATAATATTGAAGTTATGGAAATTAGATAACATTTCAGATTTTTAGAGCAGATTTTGTAGAGTGGTTTTCAGAACTTTAAACTTTCCTTTAGAAACATCAACATTCTTTGCCAGTCTATGCCAATTCATGAACCTTACCACATAAATCAATGTCATAAAAACTCAAAAAAAAAGTATTACAGTTAGTGTTTTTAAAAAGTTAAATATGCCAATTGTGTGATTTTTAGAATACCATTAAAAGTGACAATCCTTATTAATAAAGAATTAAGTTGTAAACTGTTATTCTAACATTTAATGCCTAGAATTATACATTTCTTTGTAAAATAACAAATATGATTTTTTAGAAAGGAATTCATAAAATAGCTAATTTCAGCCTTCTAAAAAATTACCTAATGATTTATGAGATAAAAGTCTTTTAAACTTGAGGTATTTATCTTCTTTTTAGTTGTATTATTTATTCTTATTTATGATTATAGTCTAGCAGATATCATAGTTTTTATCTTCTTTTTAGTTGTATTATTTATTCTTATTTATAATGATTATGGTCTAGCAGATATCATAGTTTATGTGAGTCATTAATAGACATTTACTAAGCAAATTATTGAATCAGCAAAGGTACTATTCAGTATTTAACTCATAATACTAAATGTTCAGAAATGCTAATATCAGATTAAATGGAATTTTAGAAAAAGATGATACAGCTAAATTTACACATATGAGGAACTTTTATTTTTTCTGAAATTATATTTTACCCATCACTATTATTAAAATAACTTTTCTCCTGAAAGTATGCTTAATATAATTTATATATTTTTTTCTACATTAAAATAGTTGCCAAATGTTTATTTCATTATGAAATATACAATAATACGGGCAGTAAAACACATAGAATAAAATTAATAATGTCAGTGGCAACTTTACACATATTATGAATTCTTAATAAACCTTTCAAAATGATGACTAAGCATAAACATACCATACTTATTTCCAATGGTACAGGCAATCTCTGAGTTACAAACATCTGACTTACATACAACTCACACTTATGAATGTGGGCTATTATAGGTCAGAGGCAAAGGTGCTTCTTCCAACTGACATACAAATTCAACTTCAGCACAAAACCTACAGAACCTATCTTGTTCATAACCCTGGGACTACTTGCACCTAATTTTTATTCACAGTATTTAGTGTGTACTTATATTACAATAAAAATGCTTCAATATACTATCACTACTCAGTTGTGCATTTGTACTCTTTAAAACAGTCATATTTTGAGTTATTTTAGAACATTTCATTCACAGAGGCTGCTGCCTGGAAAAGACTAAGCAATTGGAAAATGCTTATTAAATAATTTCTCTATTAAAATGCCAATCAATCAAATCAAGAGTCCATTTTACCTTATTATTCTATACTATTTCACAGGGCAGGTACCTGTGAAATACTGAATGAAAATAAAATGATTAAGTTGATCAGTAAAAAAAGATGTCAACAGAAAATAACCACAGGATTTGACCTTGAAAGTCCTCCATTACAAAAATGACGGCAATTTCAATGAAAGTGCAGAGACAGAAACTTCGAAAGAGTGGCTCCAAAAAATGAGGTCAACATGAGAAGACAATAATAAACAACGACTTAAATAAACGTTCTTCTAATCTAGTAAAATCCAAAGGTAATAAATATATCAGTCATATCGTAACACCAAGGGCATTCTTTGTGCCTTATGCATGGTACACGTTCAAAATAACATTTTCACATACAGTATGATTTATTTATCTGCCTTTTTACTAATGGAGTTGGAGGAATGAAACAAAGAATTGCTTTTTTTTTTGCTTTGACAACCTATTCCTGGTTGATGCCTATCATAGGGTTAGGGACTTTAAAATACTTTCAGTCATAAATTGATTTCTCTTCTAATACTAACCAGTATTTTTATTTATTACACATGTTTTTCTGTTGTAAAATTGATATTATTAAACAATATTTAAATATAAGCACTCTATATATCCATTTTCTTTTCTTTTCTTTATAGACAGAGTCTCACTTTGTGTAGAGTGCTGAGGCATCACAGCTCACAGCAACCTCAAACTCTTGGAATTAAGCTATTCTCTTGCCTCATCCTCCCAAGTAGCTGGTACTACTGGCACCTGCCACAACACCCGGCTAGCTTTTGTTGCAGTTGTCATTGTTGTTTAGCTGGCCCAGGATAATATTCAAACCTGCCAGCCTCAGTGTATGTGGCTGGCACCATAACCACTGTGCTATGGGTGCCAAGCCAATCTATATAAATTTCTATATATTTTTGTTCTTGTTACTTTTATGAACTTTTCCTTTGCCCTTCTTTTTTTATAATGCACATTTTTAGTATGATGCTTTTAAACTGAAAAGAAAAAACTAAAATTAAGGTTATAGATTCTAAATCTGGTGATGTATTCTAATAAGTTTATTATGTAACATAATAAGTAGTTTTATCCATGATTATAATAATTATGTAATTTTTAAAATGTAGCTTTATTATTTTTGCA
Source organism: Otolemur crassicaudatus (assembly GCA_963574585.1). Lineage (NCBI taxonomy): Eukaryota > Metazoa > Chordata > Mammalia > Primates > Galagidae > Otolemur > Otolemur crassicaudatus. Next base: position 34,856 of record CAUYQS010066866.1, on the reverse strand, counting down.
TCATTAATGATTTATTGAAAATATTTTTGCATTAAATTAGGAAATCTGAGTTGTAAAATATTCATGTAGAGGTATGTGCAATTCTTTTAAATATTCTGTTACATAGAAGTATACATATTTATCAGTGTTATAATACCCAACATAATATATTGGTAATTGGAACTTTTCATTTTATAATCCTGAAATCTAGAGGCTTTATTATTGATATTAATAAAGTAAGTATTATGATATTATGAAGTAGTCAATTACTGGACTATTTTCTGAAGTCTATACAAAGGTTACTAGCTGCATGTACAAACTATAGTGTGATGTTTTCAGGAGCATTCTACCACAGTAGAAGGTTCTAGTGTATTAATATACTTACTATTAATGAAAATAAGAGAATGTGATAAAGTTAAACCAAAATAATCAAATTTTCTTTCTCAATTGAGAAAGTACACTACCAAGATATCATGGGATGTAGAACGTTCATCCTTCAAAACTGCAGGAACATTAAATATACACAGGAAGGCAAGCAGGGCAATAAATGATCTTTGTTTATTTTGTTTTGCTTTGGGTTTTATAGTTTGCATTTTAACTAGAATGACAAATCACATTCAATTGATATCATTCTAGTTTTTAAAATAACTACAAGTTATTTTTAATACTTTCATCCTTCTCAAAATAAAAAAAAAGATTAGTATCCAGCAATGTACCCTGAAAATACAATCAATAATGAACAAGCACTCCAAGATATATTTACGTATATGCACAATAGATAATTCTATTAACTTTTCTTGCAAAAATATTTTAAGTAATACTGAGTTTCTTCCTTGTTGGATCATACTATTAATTTTAGAAAAATAATAAGGTTGTATATTTCAGCTAATAAGTAGACAAAAATGGTAGGATGATATTATTTAGCGTCATTTGTCATAGAGGTCTCAATGTCCAACCTCAACTTTATTAGAGAGAACTGAAGGGTCAAGAATGATGAGAACTGAGACTAAAGCATTAGTTTAATAGTAGTGGATGTCACAAGTGTCCTTCCCAAGTGCAGTATCAGTGGAGCAATGAAAATGCCAGCCTCATTTATATTGGTTGAAAAAAAGAAAAGATACAGGAAGTGAGTTTGGATCGCACATATAGGAAGGTTTTTGTTTCTGTTATTGTGGTCGTAGCTGCTGTTTTTTGTTTGTAAAGGGAAGGAGAAAAAAATAGGGCAAAGAAAGGCAAAGATTGGTCCTGAACATTATTTAAAGATAAAAAATAAATAACTTTTAATTGAATTGAATGCAAGTTTCTATTTGGGTTATAGATATCAAGGGTTATAGGCTGGAGCCATAGCTGGCAGTGTTCAGAGACAGGGGTGATCAAAATCAAAATTGTAAGAAGCAGTTAATGGTGTAATGTGGATGTGAATGGTTGAGCTGGTGTAAAAGACAGAAGTGCAGAATAAAGCAATGTCGAGGAACTGAGACACCAAGATATTAGTAAAATTATTGATGTGACTGCAATCAACACAGGGGAATAGTGTTAAAAAGAGCGGGAGTATACCCAATGTTAAAATTTTAAAATTTATTATTATAATATTTATATAAAGCAATAAACTTATGTTTTTCAAACAACTTTCCTGGTTTTAATATTAGTATGCTGAATTATTTAAATATGATAGTAAAGATACCATGCTTTGGCTACACTTTACTGTGCCGTTTAACATCTGATTGTAGTATCCCTTTGCTAATATACAGAGGTAAAAGAATATAAATAGTGGTAATTGCTCACTTATTCTTTGGAATAAGGGGTTAACTTTTCCTTCTGCCTAAATATTGAGACATGGGTGTTCTCCTGGGATGTTTCATAATTCTCTTGCCATTGATGTCCCAGAAGTATTGTTATATAGAAGTTAACCAGGCAGCACCTGGGGCTCAAAGAAGTAGGGCGCTGGCCCCATATGCTGAAGGTGGCAGGTTCAAACTCAGCCCCAGCCAAAAAAAGAAAAAAAAAACTTCAAAAAGTTAACTAAAGAAACTAATACCACCAAGTAAACTTTCAACTGTAATCTTTATGTAAAATAGGCTATAATAGTTCAATTTCTATCAGCACTAGAGTTCTAAGGTTTCATTACTTAATTTTTAAAATTAAATTTGTATCCATCCAAGAAAAACAATCACAAGCAATATTCAAAAGCCAATCAAGATTTCTTGAATACATGTTTCCTGATAAAGTAAATTTTTTCTATAGATAACATACATTAAAAAATTAGACTCTGTTTCTAATGTAATTTCAGTTCAAATTATAAATATATATTTTTATTGCACTGTTATTTTAAATAGTAAATGCAATAATTTCTGCATAAATAATCTAAATTTTACCTCCACTATATTTTGTATAATAAAGTGAACATAAGATTGTAAGACATTTTTCCCAAACATATTTCATTAGCCATTTATTTGTATTTTTAATTTTTAAAATTTATTTATTTATTTATTTTAAATATGGAATGCATCATGAACTTGCGTATCATCCTTGCACAGGGGCCATGCTAATCTTCTCTATATCATTCCAATTTCAGTATATGTGCTGCCGAGCAAGCACTCATTAGCTGTTTACTCATTGTTCTCTTTTTTCTCACTATATTATTTTATAGATTAATAACTCAAAGATAATTAGGACCATTTCTATTTATCCCTATATAATAAGGGATATAGCACTCACATGAAAAAAAATATACGAGGTAGTAAGTAAAATTCTATGGTGACCTAAGTAGGAAAGAAAGAAAGAAAATCTTACACTTTTTGAAATAAAATCTGTTTTATACCAATATTCATTTATTTTAGCACCTGATGATATTATAATATATTTCTTGATTGGAATGCAGGAATTATCCAATTTAAGTAAAAGCTTACAACAATTATCATTAAGCATATAATTTCTATTTAAAATCATGCTAATAAAAATGTAGGTTATATATTTTTGTGTTTGTATATGTGGATTCACACATATGAAAAGGGAAAAAGGTTGATATTGCTACAAAAACATCCAAGTGTACAAGCTAAAGATAAACAGTACAGTGACAAGTATTTTGTATCATTCATTGTCAAGTCTGCCTTGGCTACAGCATCCCATTAAAAGTCATATAAATTATTGTCCAGTTTTACTTCAATGGTTGGAAATAAATTACCTGAGCATCTCTTGTGGATTAAGTTATCTCTGTGCATACACATCAATCATGCCGAAAGAAACCAAATTACCCCCCGAATGCTCATAGACACATATTCTTCATTCATAATAACACACATTTCATCTACAGACATTTAATAGTGTAGTGCAGTTAATATGTTTCAAAGATGACCCTATAACACTCAGGATTATTAACTACAACAAATCTGAACAGCAATTCAAGGCTGCTAGTTTCTTGGCAGTATAGTAGATCATTTTAATTCAAGATATACCTGATATGTTTCAGCTGCTCTCTACTTTAAAAGGCAATTTCCTCTTACCTCCTCCTCCCTTTTTCAGGACTAACAAAGAGTCAGAATGTTATAGTAACTTTAGTTACTGTAGCTATGCAATGTTTAACTCCATCTGGGGTTAAATGTATCTTTAGATACTTACAATGTCTTTTCTAGTACATGTTCCAATTTTAAAATCCACAGAATTAGTTTTGTAAAGACATTATTGCAAATTTTTTTTTTTTTTTAATTTTGAGACAGGGTCTTACTAAGTATCCATAGTAAGTAACCTTCCTTACTATGTGTGAGTGCTGTGACCTCACAGCTCACAGCAACCTCAAGCAATTGGGCTCAAGCAATTCTCTTGCCTCAGCCTCCCCAGTAGCTGGCTCCCCACAACACCTGGCTTTTTTTTTTTTTCTTTGAGACAGGGTCTAGCTCTTTCTCAGGCTGGTCTTGAACTCCTGAGCTCAGACAAACTACCCACCTCAGCCTCTCAGAGTTCTGGGAAAACAGGCATGAACCACCTCTGTGCCCGGAAAACTCTTTACATAACATGTAATTCATCTATCGGGTACAATGTAGGGGTATACTGCATGCTTCCTGGGCGAAGGACTCAACTGCAACTGGGACTTCACCTTATAAATGCAAACAGTGTAACCTAATAGCATGTACCCTCTTGTACCCTCAATGAATCCCAAAGAATAATGAAACAAACAAACAAAAAAATAATTCAGCTATAACTTTGCAACTGAATTTCATTCATAACTGCTATAATTAGACTGAACTGAATATTGCAGGAAAAAAAATTACACGAAATCAAAAAAACACACAAAACAATAGCCCCTTTGTGTATGATACACTATCAAATCAAATGAAGTATCTCTATATATACAAGGGACCCTAAAAGTCAACACTAAAGTCACCATTTGTTGGGAAAGTGGGAAATTGCAGCTAAGTGTGCCTTTATTTACAAAATTTTCATTACAAAGTTTCACAAAAGGTGACCAACATGTAGGGAATATTTTGTAACTATTAACATGAATTTGGTTTATAATTGTGTAAATCCTATTTTGAATGTTTAAAGATGCATCTTTTTATATTTCAATCATTCTAAAAAGAACTATATCTAAAACTGATACTAAATTATGTCCACCAGCAATTACAAAGAATAATTTGTGAGGAAAGGTGTGAACATATTTAGCTAGGTGGAGTAAACTGTCCTCAAATGTAATCAGTGATTATATGTACTATGCTCAGAGAGTTTAAAACAACAGCGGTACCAATAAAATGTGAGTCTTTTGTTGTTGTTGTTGTTATCACCACATGCTTGTAATTGTAAACAACATTAGTAATAAAATATTTCTCAATAACAAGGTAGTTAGGTTTTGGCAATTAAAGTAAATTCATTTCTTTAATGTGTGTGCACACATGTGTGTATGTGGCATACATGTGACTTTAGATATAATAATAATAAATAAAATATGGACGTGATTATGGACAAGACAAAATGAACATGAAATTTTGATATCTGAAGTTGATACTAATAATCCTGAAGGCTATAACAGATCAAAATCACCAGTGCCCAATGGTTAATGATTAAAGGTAAACCAGTGAAATCTCTAAAACTGTAGAAGACTAATGTACAAATTTTGGCTTTCACATGTAGAAAAGAAAAATGGTGTGTTTCAGCATAAGTTTGAGCTTGCAAAATTAATAAAAACATTTTGATTTAACTTTTTTTCCTTTTACATTATAAAAAAAGTTTTTATAAGTTCATATATTCCTCCAACAGTGAAAGTGGAGATTTCCCTTTTTACTTAACATGTTGTTCATATTAAATATAATAAAAATTAATTGAATTTGTTCTTGGTCTTGAGTCTCTCAATTTCACACAGGAATATAATATAAAAGCTGAGAGATTTATAGATTTATATCACTTAGACCTCTTTGTGCATCACATTAATTTTGGATGAATAATGCATTGCAAAGCATAACGATATAGTTATTTATATTGTTGCTGAAGTGACTCATATAGGAAAAATTAGAAAAAATTTAAAACCTCAGTATATGTCACCCTTTGATAATGACATTTGTGTAATACATAATGTAATATCCCATGTGTAGAGATAGTGTTCTTAATCAAACAAATAGGTGTATATACAGCTTCGGAAAGTGATTCATAAGATTTTGAAAGGTAGATATAGTAGAAGCTCCATAGTTGACCACCTCTCTACGTTGACCACCTCCTTAAGTTGACCTGAGTTTCATAGACCAGACATCTACCACATGTAGTCAATGGAAGTTCCACACTTTGACCACCTCTGAGTGTAGACCAGTTTTGTTAGTCTCTTGGGTGGTCAACTTACAGAGGTCAGCCCGTTGTGGAAAAGAGAAAGTAAGAGAATCCACACACTGAATTAAATCTTTAGAGGGAAACTATCACAGTCCGATACGCTCTATTTTCTAACACACACATCTCAGCAGCATGTGAGGCACATAATTCCTCCTTTTTTTATTACTAACACCACCATTCCACAGACTCAAGAATTTACATCTCTATTAATGAATAATTGAATTACTTTGTTTTTACTTTTTATGCAACAAAAAAAATGCTGTGGTGATTTGGCTTTTGCACGGTCACTTCCACGGGTTCTTCCTGGAAGTAGAATTGCTGACTGACATGGTATGAAGTGTTCTAGTGTTTGGGAAAATGTTTTCAAAATTACGTTCCAACAAGCAGTGTGGGAGAGTGCCAATTTTCTACCAGCAGTGGCAATCAAGATCATAGTTTTAAAATATTAGATACAAAATTCCTGTGATTTGGTATGTGATTTTAATTAACAGCAATGTTTTTCCTTTTCAAAATATATAATCACTGTGATTTCTGTTTATATAACTGGTAGGTGACCTTTCCTCAATTTCAAACACACTAGTTTTTTCTTACTGATTTTAACAGACTTCTCTGTAAATACCTCATATCCTTCACTTATGTTGAAAATATATTTCCATATTTCTTCAGACATTGATTATATTTCGGGTAATACTACCATTTATTTACTTTTGCCATAAAGCTGTTATTCAGTTTGATGGTGTCTATTATATTATTTTATTCTTTCATTTGCTTATTTTTCCTGTAATTGCATTCAAATAAATGTATTCTCAAACTGACATTTTTTCTTTATTGACTTTTAAACCTTGTTATTAAAATCTGACCCTCCATAGTTTTATACTTTGAACTTTCATATTAATTCTTATATTTCATGTAATGTACGCAATACAGACTTACAGTGTTTATAGTGCTTTACTTTACTGCAACTCACAGATATTATGCTTTTTTTTTTTTTTTTTGCAAATTTTGGGTTTGTAGAAAACATGTTAAGAAAGTTAATGGCACTATTTTTCCAACAGCATGTGCTCACTTCATGTTTCTGTGTCACATTTGCATTTTTGCAATATTTCAAACTTTTAATTTAATATTATATCTACTATGGTGACCTGTGTTCTGTGCTCTTTTATGTTACTGCTGTGATTGTCTGGGGCACCATCAGGTGTTTGGGGCACCTATGTAAGACAGTAGGCACAGTTTATGGATTAATATTGTGTGTGGTATGACTGCTCCCATCTCTCTCCTTCTTCTTGAGCCTCCCTATTCCCTAAGATACAATAATATTGAAATTCAGTGAATAAATAACCCTACAATGGTTATTTTACTTGCTTCAGTGAAAGAGCTGCCTATCTTTCATTTTAAACCAAAAGCTAAAAGTGATTAAGCTCCATGAGAAAGGTAAGCTGAAAGACAACGTAGGCCAAAGCTTCTGTGCCAAAGAGTTAGCCAAACTGTGAGCGCAAAGGAAGACTTTTGAAGGAAATTACAAGTGCTTCTCTAGTGAATGTAAGAGCGATAAGAAAGCAAAACGCCCTTATTGCTGATATACAGGAATTCTAGTGATATGAATTGAAGATCAAACCAGCCACAATATTTCCTTAAGCCAAGCCTAATCCAGACCAAGGCCCTAACTCTTTAGCTCTTTCATCAGGAAGAGCGAGGAAACTGCAGAAGAAAAGTTTGAAGCTAGCAAACAAACCATTTCTGTAACATAATAGTGCAAGTCAAAGAGCAAGTCCTCATGTAGAAGCTGCACCAAGTTACCCAGAATATTTAGCTAAAATAGTTGTCGAAGGTGACTATGCTGAACAGTAGATTTCAAGGTTGAAGAAACAGCCTTCTGTTGAAAGGATGTGCTATCTAGGACTTTCTTAACTAAAGAGAAGTTAATGCCTGGCTTCAGGGACAGGCTGACTCTTTTGTTAGGATTTAACACAAATGGTAACTTTAGGTGGAAGCCAATGCTCTTTGCCATTCTGAAAAGCCTAAGCTCCTAAAAGTTATGATAAATCTATTTTGTCTGTGCTCTGGAAATAGAACAGCAAAGCCTGAACAGCAGCATATTTACTGATAGCATGGTTTAGTCAGTATTTTAAGATCCATGCTGAGACCTACAGATCAGCAAAAAAGACTTCTTACAAAATATTATTGCTTATTGGCAGTGAACCTGCTCACCCAAGAATTCTAAGGGAGATGCACAAGAAAATTAATGTTGTTTTTAACTTGGGAAAACAACATCCATTCTGCAGCCCATGTATCAAATAGCTAATTCAACTTTCAAGTCTTATTATTTAAGAAATAGATTTGGCAAGGCTGTAGTTGCCATAGTAATTCCTCTGAAGGGATAGGAAAAAGCAAACTGAAAATTTTCTGTAACGGATTAACCGTTCTAGATGCCATTAAGTTGATTTGTGATTCATGGGAGCAGACAAAAATATCAATATTAACAGGAGAAGGGAACAAATTGATTCCAGCCCTCATGCATGACTTAGAAGGATTTGAGACTTCAGTGGAGGAAACAATTGTAGATATTATGAAATAACAACAAAACCAGAATCAGATGTGGAGCCCCAAAATTTGACTGGAGTCTTGAAATCTCATGATGAAACTTGAATAGATGTGAAATCGCTTCTTATGGATGAGCAAAGAAAGTGGCTACTCCTGGTGGAATCCACTCCTGGTGAAAGTAGGGGACAAAAAATGATTAGAGTATAATATAAATTTACTCAATAATGCAGAACCAGAATTTGACAAGATTGATCCCAATTTTGGAAGCATTTCTATTGTGGGTAAAATACTATCAAATAGCATCATACACTATAGACAAATGTTCTGAGAATAGTTGAGCAATGTGGCAAACTTCACTGATGTGTTATTTTTAAGTAATCGCAGCTTCAATTACCCACAGTCAATAGTAGTCTGAAAAGATTCAATGAAAAATTTCAGAAATAAATTATTCACAAGTTTACAATTTCATCCTATTTGGAGCAGTAGATGAAATCTTGTCTGGGACAGCAGCATCCCTGTCTCCAGTGTCCACACTGTGTGTGCTGCCTGCCCATTAGTCATTTAGTAGCCATCTCAGTTACAAGCTTGATTGTCCTGGTATCACATGGTGTGTTCAAGTAACCTTTATTTCACTTAACAATGGCCTCAAAGTTCAAGAGAGTAGTGAGTCTGTGAATTTGGGTATACCTAAGAGAATGTGTGATGTGCTTCCTTTAAGTAAAAAGGTGAAAGTTCTTGACTTAATATAAAAGGGGAAAAAATTGTATGCTGAGGTTGCTAATATCTTCAGTAAGAATTAATCTCCTATCCTTGAAATTATATATAACACATTGCTATAATGTTGTATTTCATTTTTTTGTTATTAATTTTTCTTTTTCCTTTTTTTTTTGAGAGTCTCACTATGTCACCCCCAGTAGAGTGCTATAGTGTCACAGCTCACAGCAACCTCAAATGCTTGCACTTAAGCAATTTTCTTGCCTCAAGCTGGGACTACAGTGCCCACCAAAAAGCTCAGCTATGTTATTAATTTCTTATCTGCCTAATTTAGTAAGTAAACTTTATCATAGGTATGCATGTATGAAAAAGCAGAGTCAGTGTATGTGGGGTTTGGTACTATTTGTGGTTTCAGATATCCACTAGGGATCTTGGAACATATCCTTCATGGATAAGGGGCAAGGAGACTACTCAAAACTATTATATAGCCTGGAATGTTAAGAAGGCATTTGTCTTCAAGATCACCATGAGACATGCAGTGTGTTTAACACACCATGTGATCCAGAATCCCATTACTAGATATATTATTCAAAGGAAATATAATCAGTATGTCCAAAGACAGCTACACATCTATGTTTATTGCCGCATTATCCAGAATTGCCAAGATATGAAATCTACCTGAATAGCCATCTAATAAATTGGAAGTCAAAGACAATGAGATGTATTATATACAGTGGAAGACAATTCAGGCATAAACAGAATGAAATTCTGTAATTTGTGGCAACCTGGCTGAACCTCGAGAAACGTATGTTAAGTGAAACAGACCAGGCACAGAAAAACTCTGCAGGGTCTCCCTCCTGTGAAAATCTAAAAAGTTGATTTCATACAAGTAAAAGTAGAATAGTGGTTATAATAGTCTGGGGAGAGTAGGTGGGTAGAAGTTGGTTACTAAGCCCTTTGAACACATAGAAATTTACAATTTGACAGGAAGAATAAATTTTGGTGTTCTATTATACAGTAATATGATTATAGCATTTCAAGATATCAATATTCTCACTAAAGAAATAACAAATGTTTAAAGTTTAGGATAAGTTAGTTATCCAAATTTGATCATTATATTATAGAAACATGCATTGAAACACCATATTGCAACCATACCTATGTACAACTATGGTGATAGTTAATAAATATTAAATTAAAAATTAAACAATGATATAAAAAGGCACTGAGATTTGGGTGGTGGTTTTATATATAGCCTGTCTGTACTGATATTAGAAGACAAATGAAATTTGAATGATCACATCATAATTTTAATAGAATCATTTGACATTACTAACATTTAGGTTTTAGAAAATAAACCATGAACAAGCTGTAATTTGAAAGGTACATTTGTGTGAATTCCTCATAAAATTTACCAAGATAAATTAATATGACCCAATACATTTACTAAAGTGGTTCCATATAAATTCTAACATCTGACAAAAGAGAATTAATTTTAGCCTCTGATATTTGAATACATGAAGACCAAGGTGCAAACTTACATCTGGGTTTATCTAACACCAGGTACCTCCACAATGCCTCCTTAATTCAATTATTCAATTCTAGTGAGTTTAAACTTACATAACTGAAGCATACCAGTAAAGAAGTTGATGCCACATTTGCCCTAGCCCCAAAGTTTGACCCTCTGGTGTGCTTCCATAAAAGATTGTTGATGACATTGCCAAGGTAACCAGTGAGTAAAAGGATCTGAGTATTAGTGAAGTCTGATTATTTAAAACCAACAGGTGGAGAATGAAATGATCCCTTTTGCTGATCATCAAATCCCTCAAGAAACTACCAAGAGAAAGAAAGAAATAGAAAAAAAAGACCCAACATTAAATAGAATGGAAACATCACTTTTAATAAGAGATTATCAACATTGCACAAAAGCAGTAGCACACTAGTGTTTAGCAAGAGAATGTTCTGAACCATTATAAACACTCTGCAGACTTCCTGGTTTATGGGTTAACAGTGTTGAATAGTTGCAGCCCTCATAACACTGCAGATGCCACCAACAGTGGCACTTTAGAATATTCAGCTAGTTAAGAACAAAGGGAAGTTTTTCAATACAGGACATTTGGCAACCAAAAAGAAGAGGGAAATTAATTGTATAATTATAATGATAAATGAGAAAATTTCAATTAAATTATAAATATAGATTATAAAATGTAAACATACAATAGCATTTTAATTAAAATTTATAAAGTTCATGTCTCAAGACTACTTGGCTTGGTTTGGCTTGAATACAATTAACTTTTGATATTCTTATCTCAATTATCCTATTGGCTTAAAGATTATAGTTATAGGCCTAGATACAGGTCTCTTTAGGGAAATTTATTTTATATACTGTTACATTAGTGTCTAATTTTGTCAGTATCTAAAGATTTATGAACATTTGAACATAATATGAGTTTATAAAGTAAAAATTGTGTATGTGATAAATTGCATTTTAACCTGAAAATATCATAATTTTACATGTTATTGATGATTTAAACCTTAGATAATTATTAGTTTGCTGTTATTTTAATTTATAGACTTGTTTGCAACTATTTAACAAATGTAGCATGTGTTTAGATAAGTTCATACATATTTTGCTTCCTTTCATATTTAATTTATGGAAAAATACAACTAATATGTGAACTTGAATCCATCCTTCATCTTTAAAATGTATACTTGGAAAAAAATCAGAAATTTACATTTTATATTTTTAGGTTGATTCATTTTCCATTTCTAAAACTTTTCTTCTGTGAAAAATGGAATTTGTTTCTTAGTATCCTTTTAAACCAATAATTTTGTTGCTATGCTTATAAGTCTCTTTGAAAAATAGCAGTCATTATGAGGCCCATAAAACTTACAATTCACAGATGCTCACATATTCTTTCCCATAATGAAAGCAACTCTATGCACTAACAGGTAGGCATGCTGACATTTCCTTGGTTCTGAAGAATAATTAGAATATCTTTGCAAAATACAAAAAGGGAAAGGGTATCTATTACAAAATAACTAATATCCACCCAATGGATACCATTAAATGTAAGCAGAGAAATGGAGGAAGTGAAGCTCATGGGGAGGTAATGGCCTAAGCCATTAATGGAATTATGTAACAAGTGAGTTTGGGATTTTTTTAGTGAAAAAGCAATGGGAACTAATAGACTATGTTAAAACTGAAAGTGATATGATCATAGTTCTGGAAAATCACTGTACTCTGTAGAAAACTGAATAGATGGGTGCGCCAAAAGACATATTTACATCTGTTAGGAAAATGTTGTAATCTTCCAAGTGAGGGATTAATGTAGACTCTCTCTCCAATTTAGAGATCTCTAAGTGGAGATCTCTACGAATGCATTAGAAATCTACAAACCAAGGACAATTTTCTCTAATTCGTGTTAGAAATGCACAGATAGTACTGAATAACACCTTTCAATTTAGCAACAAGAGAACATCAAAATATATTCTTATCAAGACAAACTGAGCTAGCAGCATATTACCGATCATTACGTGGAGCATTTTATCTCTTTGATTATTGGAGTTTTTAAAAAGAGCATGTGAAATATTAAAAAATATATAAGCTCATGCTATTATAGCCTTTTAGTGTTCATCTTCTCTTATAAAACATGGAAAAGGGCTCGGCGCCTGTGGCTCAAGTGGCTAAGGCGCCAGCCACATACACCTAAGGTGGTGGGTTCGAATCTAGCCCTGGGCCTGCCAAACAACAATGATGGCTGCAACCAAAAAAAATAGTCAGGCATTGTGGCGGGCGCCTGTGGTCCCAGCTACTTGGGAGGCAGAGGCAGGAGACTCACTTGAGCCCAGGAGTTGGAGATTGCTGTGAGTGAAGCCACAGCACTCTACCCAAGGGGACAGCTTGAGGTTCTGTCTAAATAAATAAATAAATAAATAAAATATGGAAAAGGGGTTTCAACATTAAAAAGCTAAAACTAGTTATCAATTATTGTTTACTCATATAAATAAAGAATGTTAGGTAAATTTGTGATGATAAAGTTTTCCTTGCAAGAAAGACTAAAAATTATAAAAGATCAAAATTTACAAAAACACCAAAAGGTATTATTACAAATACATAAAGTATTATTGAGTAGGATAGTCTAATCTACCAATGATAAGTAAAAATTACATGATGATCCCAAATTATGTACGTTACTTGGCTGGGGATGGGGGGCAATATGACAACTATTTTGAACTTTTGATTTAATAGGATCTTCATTTTAAATGTACTAACAACAATGTTCAATATTCTAGTGTAGTACACGGGATTTCATTTTTTTAAATACTCCAAACATCTTTCCCTATACAACCAATTTTTAAATTGCCTCTAAAATGTTTTCTTCTTTTTCACTCAGTGCCTTATCATGCTGAGAGTGCAGAGAGGGAGGAAGCATACCAAACCAAGTGACTCTGTTCACAGAATTTATTTTTTTAATCTCCAAGGTTTAACTCCTTGCCTAAATACACAACCCTTTCCTTTGCTATATCAACAATAGACTTATTTTTCCTCCCTCAAATATATATAAATATACATATGTTCAGAATATGAACAAATCTCCCTACTTAAAAAACTTACATTATTTCATTCCTAGTCATTTACATTTTAGGGAGATTTTTACCTTTTGCGATCACTTTTGTGAAAAATATCGAAATTTAAGCGTCTGGCATTTGCCAAATGTCATGTCACACTCTGTAAGCAAGATATAAAAATGAAAAAAAAATCCTTATTTTTAAAAACTCTCAGAATGTAGGCTTATAACACACTGTGTATCAATAATAAAAAATAAAGAACATTCCATCAAGTGCTGTGTTTCTTTAGAACAACTATCAGATCACATCCAATGACCTCTTTTGTGTGTATGCCATTATTTTTAATTCTCATCGCTTTGCTTATACACACATTCTTTTCCATTACAGATAATTTTTTATGTCACAGTCTGATAGAAGGACTCTTATTTATGCTAATACTTATGCTCTATAGATAAATGTGATAATCCATGACAATTACACATTCATCCCTTATTTCCCACGAAACCATACATTATTTTTCTAAATTTTTACCTGAATATTTGTCATTGCAATTTGTTGCCATGTGACAAATTTATTTTGTAATTTTTTCTTCAAATTCATGAACCTCATGTATTAGATTATTTTACATACTTTTCAAAATTATCTTTCACTTTCTTTTTCTAGTGAGTTGTGTCTTTTTAAAATGACTTAAACGTTATTTAAACTTTGAAAAAATTTCAAACTATTACAGTTGTACACACATTTTGATGACATAGTTTGCTTTTGTATATCTTAAGTAAAGTTTTATAAGGGTGCCTTTCATCCTGAAAGTGTGTGACGTACCTGTTAGAAAGTATGTGATGTACCTATCCCTCCCAATTATGTGAGTTCCATTGGGTTTTGCTTCCTTGGGTGCACATGTCTATTAATCAGCTTGCCCCAATTTAGTGTTGAGTAAATATGGTGTTTGTTTTTCCATTCTTGTGGTAGTGCACTTAGAAGAATGGTCTCCAAATCAATTCAGGATTTCATAAAAGATACTAGATCACTTTTTTTAATGGCTGAGTAGTATCCCACAGTGTACATATACTACATTTGAAAAATCCATTCACATATTAATGGGCACAAGGGTTGTTTCCATACTACTGTAATTATAAATTATGGTTATATAAACATTGGGGTGCAAGTGACTTTATGATGAAATGACTTTTTTTCCTTTGGGTTGTTGGATCAAATGGTAGATCTACTTTTACATCTTTGAGGCATAGCCATACTGCTTTTCATAGAGGTTGTACTAGTTTGTAGTCCCATCCAAAAGTGTCTAAGTATTCTTCTCTCTCCACATCCACGCCAGAATCTGTTGCTTTGAGATTTTTTTCATCTGAGCCATTCTCAGTGGCTCAATGTGTTACCTCAATGTGGTTTGTATTACACTTCTCTGATAGTTAGAGATGTTAAAATTTTTTTCATGTGTTTGTTGGCCATAATTTTATTTTCATTAAAAAAGTTTTCAATCATGTATTTTGTCCATATTTCAGAGCAGTTGTTTGGTCTTTCCTTGCTGATTTTCTTGAGTTCTTTGATTCTACTTATCAGCCCCTTTTCAGATATATACTATGCAAATATTTTCTCTCATTCTGTATTTTGTCTATTTGTTTGATTGGTTGTGTCCTTGGCTGAGCAGAAACTTCCTAATTTGATCAGCTCCTCTCTATTTAATTTTGTTGTTGCTGCAATTGCTTATGGGATCTTCCTCATAAGTTAATTGCCTCCTGATATCTATCCAGGATGAGAGAGAGAGAGCCTCTATGTTTATAAACTTGAAAACATGGAGAAAATGGACAAATTTTTGGAATCAAACTACCTTCCTATACTGAATCAGGAGTAAATAGAACTTTTGAATAGACCAATATCCAGCATCAGATTTAAAGCAATAATTAAAATCTTCCAATAAAAAAAGTTTCAGTCCAGGTGGCTTTTCACCTGAATTTTACCAAGCCAACAAAGAACTTGTACCTATATTGCAAAAATTATTCCATAGCATTGAGAGGCAGAAATACTTCCCAACTCATTCTACGAAGGAAATACATTCATAACCAAAGCCAGGAAAAGGGCACAACATAAAAAGAAAACTATAGATGCATCTCTTATTCTCAATAAAATCTTAGAAAAGTGAAGCCAGCTGTATGTTTAAAAAAAAAAGTCATCACAACCAAGTTGGGTTCATCCCAAAGATACAAGGTTGGTTCAACACACACAAATCTACAAATGTAATTCACCACATAAGTAGTAGCAAGAGCAAAGACAAAATAATCTTTGTCTTTGTAAAAAGACCATCAAAAAGAACATTTGACTAAATACAGCACCCTTTCTCATAAGAACACTTGACAAAAAGTGTTGATGATAAAAGTTGGCATCAAAATATTAACCCATGTGTGACACATTCACAGCCAACCTCTGTGAATGGGGAAAGATTGATGGCATTCCCACTTAGAACCCGAGTCCCAGAAGGTTGCCCTCACCACTTCTGTTCAACCCAGGGCTAGAAGTCTAGACACAGCAATCAGATAGGAGACAGTCATCAAATGGGGAAAGAAGAGGTCAAAGTATTGTTCTTCACTAATGACATGATTTTATATCTAGAAAATCCCAAATATTCAACCGAGACACTTCTGGATAAGTAAAAATGGCTTTAAGAAGTTTTAAGTGAGACACTAATATTTCTTAAAACAGAATATTTTTGTGTTATAAGATGAACATTTACTTAGTCTGATGCTGTACTTTTTAGTCCCAGATACTTGGGAGACTCATGACTTGAGCTAGGAGGAATTTGGGGAAAGATCGACTATTATCACAACACTGATTCTACTGTGAATCTACTGATTCACAGATCTACTGATATTTCCATATTCCGTATTCACAGAATCTACTGATTCTACTGTGATTCTACAGTGATTCTACTGTGATTCTACTGATTCTACTGTAGAATCACAAAGCTGATTCTACTTTTCTAAGGCCACAAGTAGCATAACCAGGAGGCTCAGTATACGATTTTTTTTTTGTTTGTTTGTTTGCTTTTCCTCCTCCAGATAATTCTTTATTAAGTTCTTTCTTCAATTTTCCACAGTAACAAATTACTAAGTATTTTTCATTCTCTTCAAACATGCGATTCTCAGTTTTAAATTCAGTCTTGCTAACTTCATTCACATAAAACATAGAAATCAAGAACGACAACAAAAAACACTAGAAATACTTTTTTTCAAAAATACAACTAAAACCTGAATGTGTAGTTATTCCCATATGTAGTAATAATATCATTAATAGTATTAGTATAATATTATGGTAGATTTTGTACCTATCTTATTTAATATACTGCTGGTTTCTCAAGGATCTGGTGTCATGGATTATTTATTCAAATTATTTTAAATGTCATTACTGGAAAAACTACATAGCACCTACATCAATGCATAAATCGTTATTCTTGTTATGACCATTTTTGAAAACTTAAATCAACCAATTATGAATACCTATTAAATCTCTTACAAAAGCTTTCAATTTAAAGCTAACATTAGAACTTCACATACTGTCTAGTACCTCTGGATCACAAAGGAAAGCATGTAAATCAAATAGACCTGGATAGGACTCCAAATGGCTACAGTGGATATTTGGCATATTCTCTGAGACATCCATAGCTAATATGCTTTAGAGGATTTTACAGGAGGTCCGGCAGAAGAGACCATTTTTCAGGAGACATTGCTCTTTCATCTTCCTTGACACTTACTTTAAATACATCACACTTTGGGAACAAATGCTGAGAAAAATGACACTTGCTGGTTCTTTTCCCTTCTAATGAGTCCCAACGACACTTCCCTTTGTGTTTTCCATTGTATATTTCAAATATTTCTAATGCTATTCATATGATGTAATAGTATTATGTATTTTCTTAGGCATTTTCTCAGCATTTTTATTTTTGAGATTCTGTAAAGTATGAATTGGGACTTAGGCATTTTTGTAGTGAGAGTGCCTACTGTTTGTTTCATTCATAATGACCAAGTAAATATTGAAGTATGGCATTTTTTGAAAATTTTCTGAATTTGTGTTGCTTATTTTTATGCCCCAATTTCCTTCATCTACAATTATCCAGAAGTCCTGGCAATGTCTTACTCCTAGAGCTCGTTGCTGTTATTTTTGCATGCTAGAGTTTCTTTCCATACGTACAACCCAGTACTTTGTTCATTTTGTTTAACATGAATTGTTCATTTTATTGAAATAAAATAAATGTTGTTCCTATTGTTAAATTAATTGACTAGTTATTGTAGCTCAGATACCAACCAACAGCACTGAAGGTTGAACTGACCAATGGACAATTACTCAGTCCACATCTCTGCACAGCATGGTGAGCATCAACATTTCATAAAGTACAGATACAATATCCAGGAAAAACATCATGTATGGGAATTCCAAAATGATTACACTTTGCTTGCTGTCCTTGGCTAAATCTAATGCATTTCATTTTTCATTTTCATTAAATTTGCCATATTAACCATTTTAAATGTACAATATGATAGCATTAACTTTATGCACATCGTATTCAACAGATATCTAGAAATTTTTCATCTTGCAAAGCTAAAACTCTATATGCATTGTACAGTGAATGCTTTTTCCAAAAAGGGAGGTTTAATTTTGAAAGAGACCAATGTCATGTCAGAAGTCTGCATTAAAAGAAAAATGTTCTCTGTAGTATTCATCTGCTTTTATCTACAGTTATTTTTTACCTGGTACTATTAATCATTTCCAGATAATAACAACAGGTATGAATAACTGTCATGAGGCTTCAAAATGCAATTTCACATAGCTTTTAATGTTTGATAGTTATTACTTTAATAGGTATTAATACATATATTATAGATTATAAGTAATATATAGATATGAAAAGCAATTAACAACTAGAAAATTAATAAATTGGATGCATACTTAAAGTTATTAAGTGATGTCATATCGTGACCTCTTAACTGTAAAATTCTATACTGATACTTAATGGAAAATGTATGCCTATGGATGTGTAACCAAAAAAATAGTTTTACAAAATTATTTAAAGTCTTCTTATTAAATATATTTTTTCTTTAATGAAACTTTGCAAATATATACAAAGTGACACTTCTCCACTAATTGACGTTGATGTCAGAAGATAACAGAGAAGGATGTGTCCATTTTTAGGAGTAATCAGTGGATGTAATAGAAGTTTATTAAGCTTTCAATTTTGGTCCAGGGTTCTTGTAGTACAAAAACTGTAAAAGAAAAATGTTGATCTTAACAAATCACTGTGAAACATTTGCTGTGTGGAACAGTTGCCTGAAGTAGTTTTTCAAATAGAAGTAAATATATATTGCATATATAAATACCAAGATAAACTTTGCTTTCTCATATTAAATATATTGACTATATATTAACCTCTTGCATAAAGCAATTTTTGTTATTGAAGCTAAAAGGGAACTTCTTATATCTATGTCCCCTGTCACTATTTTATGTATAAGTTCATATATTATGTATAAGTTCAAATATATATTCAATCTTACATATGTACCTATTTCCATTTCAGTCATATTAATTTAACAAGCAAACTATTATTATTTTCTGTTCATGAGTTTAGTCAACAATGTCAATGTCCCAAATTCATACCCATAAGAATTTATACATATTTTACTATGTATAAATAATTTCTACATATAAAATTACATTTATATTTCTGTGTGTATATACACATAAGGTTTTTATATGTACATATAGCTTTATATATAGTTTTTTGTGTGTATATGTACATATATACATATATGTAAATATTTGCCACTGTCTACTGCTCCATTAATATATTCAATTACTATTGGTCAATTAAAAATAAAATAAAAAATAAACCTGCCCAAGAAAAGACATTTACTGAGTGATGTGTGTATATCTGTTATTATTATTACAAAGGGAGCATATCACAGTTTGATTCTTAATTCTGATACTTTCTGTTTGTTCTTGGGGAAAGCATTCCACCTCTTTATGTTTTGTTTTTCTCATCTAAAAAGATGATTATAATAATGACTTACTACAGTATTTGTTCTGAGAAGTAATAGATTTATACCTCACTAATAATAAAGTCTAGAAATAAAAACTATTTAATACATACATATTAGTATTATTTTTGTCTTTATATATGAAAGGTAATCAGTAATATTAATATTTAGCTTGCATAATAGAAGTTCTTGATGCTTTTAACTATGGTATCTGTAAGAAGATGTTTTTGTTGCTCATCATATAAAACAATAATACCATGTATTTCTAGTCTATTCATATTTTTAAAAGAATAAATACCTTAAATACAGATAGTAGCAGAAATATATATGAAAACAATAGATATAATGTAGCAATCCATATAACAAGATATGTAGCAACCTATGTAATAATATATGTAACAACCTATATAACAATTTATGTAGCAACCTATGTAGAAAGATATGTAGGAACCAGGACAGCAGGTTTGAAGAGGCAAAGTGGTGGTGATACCGGAAAAGTGGCACCCCAGCCAGCTCAGCCGAGCAGGGCCTGGGGGATCTGCCACTTCTGTGTTGGTGGCAGCAGCCAGCAAAAAACCCGGCAGGTTGGGGCAAGCAACGGAGCTTTCTTCCCCCAGAGGCTCCAGTAGAGGCACTAGAGGACCTATCAATCAAGGGAAAACTGGTGCCCATCCCTGATTGGTCCATTTTCAATCCTGCTCCTGATTGGTCCATTTTCAATCCTGCTCCTGATTGGTCCATTTTCAATCCTGCTCTTGATTGGTCCATTTTCAATCCTGCTCCTCATTGGTCCATTTTATCACAGCTAAGCTATTACACCTATATAAGGCCCTGAGCAGAGAGCCTGGGGGCAGATCATCACAGATCATCAAAGAAGATACAGCAGAAGAACAAGACTTCAGCACACCATTACAGGCAGACCGTCCAGAGGAAGAAGCGAGAGCTGTGGCACTTCTAGTGCTGATCATGCTCTACAAAGAGGCTTGGCTCTTTGTAGGAGTTGGAACACTTCCGCTGCTGATCCTGCCTTACAAAGAGGCTTGGCCCTTTGCTGATCTCTGCCCTGCAAAAAGGCTTAGTCCTTTGTAAGAGCTGTAGCTGTAACACTTCTGCTGCTGATCCTGCCCTGCAAAGAGGCTTGGCCCTTTGTAAGAGCTGTAGCACATCTATCCTGCTCTACAAAAAGGCTTGGCTCTTTGTAAGAGTTCTTTTCATAAGAGTTGTAACACTTGTATCCTGCCCTGTAAGGAGGTTTGGTTCTTTGAGCTGTAAATAAAACTTCACTGTTCGTTCTATGGTCTATCGATTCATTCATCGAATCATTGAGACCAAGAGCCTGGAAATCCAGTGTTAAAAATCCAGTATCAGTGAGTTGACCAGGGCAGAGGGCTTGCAGAGACAAAGTGGCAGTTACTGGACCTTAAGGAACAGATAGATGTTGGCAGTTGGAATTAATCAGCTGTGGAACTCCAGTGAAGGGGGTGGGGGCTTGGGGGAGGGGTGCATGTTCTCAATAAATAGCAGCTGTGGAGGTCCACTGCCTACAATCTTCGAGCTTATAAGCTATTGTCTGATCTGCTTCCCTGGTGGCGTCACCAACAATACAATATATCTATTATATAAAATAGATAAGTATGTCTTTCCTCTTAAATAGCATGCTTTCAAAATATCATAATAATTATTTATTCACATAATGTTCTATGTGTATTAATGTATTGTGTTAATGTAAAATACTTTATTAAATATCAAAATATTTTTCTTATGTGTATACTACTATATTTTTTATGTTAAAAAATTTTGCACTTTTTATACAGATGTGACATATAAATACTGGAATTCTATAAGAAGTTTGATTTTTTTTCTGTATTTAGTATATATTATTTTATTTTATTACTTGCTATTATGATATTACTGGTAGATGGCTATTTAAGGGAAATAAAAAACTATGAATTAGATTTGCACTTGATTGAAGCATTAAGATGTTTAGTCTTTTTAACCATGTCAATGTATAAACTGTAACTTTTCTCACATAGCATAGTGAGTATAAAAATTACAATACCCAGGATGGTGCCTGTGGCTCCAAGGAGTAGGGCACCAGCCCCATATGCTGGAGATGGTGGGTTCAAACCTGGCCCCGGCCAAAAAAAAAAAAAAAAAAAAAAAATTACAATACCCTACAAGCTGTAAATTCACTGTAAAAAATGTTGGAACCAGTGTCCCTTTGGGCCTAATTTTCCTTTTTCCTTTCCATTTTCCCTGCCTGCACATGTCCCCTAGACTACGACATTAATAAGAAACTGCTGAAATGTATTCTAAGAACACCACATCATAACACAAATAAGGAGCTATATTGAAAGAAGGTTTTTTTCTTTTTTTCTTGTTGTTTTTTAAGTGTCATGGGACTCTACAGATGTGGTGCCATCAATGTGGATACACCTAAACTACTAGGTCATCGTCCAGTCTTACAGAGGAACAAGCACTTCAAAGCTGTTATTCGTCTTGATTTAGTTGAGCACCAATTGTTGAAAGTATTGTTGAGAGATGAACATAGGAAAATTATGAGTAAGAAAATTTAAATTTCTTCTTTATTTCGACTTTTAGCTTTTTTCCTTAATATGTATTAGTTTTATGGAAAAATTAGGAAGAACCTGTGCTATGGATGCTACGACAGATATTATAATTTGATGTGAATGTTGAGTTGAGGCATAGCCACCAGATCGGTGTATACGGGGTTGCCATAACAAAGTACCTCAGATGTTGCTGCTTAAACAAAAGAAACTTATTTTCTCACAATCTGCAGGCTTTAGTCCCAGACAAAACTTGTGAGTTGCTTTTGTGTGAGGTCTCTCTCCTTGGCTTACAGGATGACCATCCTCTCCACGTGTCTTCCCATGGTTTTCCTTCTGTCTGTATCTGTGTTCTATTCTTTTCTCATAAAGATATGATTCATACAACAGTAGAGTCTTAACACTATTTGTACTTACCTCTTTAGAGACTCTATCTCCAAGTACAGACAACTTCTGAGGCATTTGAGCTTTGACAGATGAAGTAGGTGGGGATTAGGGGAGTGGACACAATTCTTTCCATGAAAACCAATATTGAATCATGATTCTGGGAAAAGCATTTCCCCTCAGGGCCAAAAGATTTGAAAGACTACTTCATTCTGAGAAACTTTTGAAAGTGGGAAAAGCAAAGCTGAGTTCAGGAAGTCAGTAAGTGGGAAACCTTGGTTGACTTCCAGAAATAAAGAAACAGGTAAGAGTTCACTGGGGATCCTACTATTTATAAATAATATAAATGCCACAGGACTGCTCAATGAGTCTAGAGAAAATTACACTATTTCAGGTTTTGCATGAAATGAAAACTGATTTTCAATTATGATAAGGTTGATATAAAAACAATAATAATAGATAAGACAGAAAATTATATCCCATATGTTGTAAGTCAATGTTTTTTTAAAGATTGATCAAGGAGTCATCTCAAAGTGCATTTAAAGTTCAGAGAAGCTTTACAGAAGTCAAAAATACCTCAGAAAGTAGTGGCTCTGGCAGTCACAGGAGAATAAAGATTACAAAGGCATCTAGTTTACACAACAGTTAGTTTATGAACCCCTCTCTGTTAAAACAAGAACAAGCCATATGGTATACATATCCTTAAATCACCTATGGAGAAATTAAACTGTTCTAAGCAATTCTCAGTGTGGATAAAGCAATTTTTGAACAGCAAAATACCACCCAAGGTTAATCAGACAATGAATACTTTCTGATCCATCTTTTTGTAATCAAATGAAAATAACTCCTTTAAAGGATAAAATAATTTGAACAGAATGTGACTACTGATAATGAAAATGAATAAATGCTACTGTTGACTCAGCCAATGTTATCACAGTGGTGTGTTTAAGTAGTGTATATTAAAATATATACATATGTGATAACTCAATGAAATTATAAATGTGTTACCTTTATTTTCTTCTGGCACTTTCATAGAAGTAGTTTGGTAGTGGTAAAAATGACTCCAAAACTGTACTATCTAATTAATTTTTTTATTTTTAATTTTTTTTATTAAATCTTAGCTGTATACTTTAATGCAATCATGGGGTACAATGTGCTGGTTTTATATACAATTCGAAATATTTTTATCAAACTAGTTAATATAGCCTTGACGGCATTTTCTTAGTTATTGTGTTTAGACGTTTATATTCTACACCTAGTAAATTTCACATTTACCCTTGTAAGATGCACTGTAGGTGTGGTCTCACCCACCAATTACCCTCCCTCCACCCAGCCACCCCCCTTACCTCCCATCCCTCTCTCCTTTCCCCTCCATTCTGTCACATAAGAGCTATAAGAACTTGGTCGTATTACTCAACCTCTGTGTTTCATGTGTAGAGGATATATAGCTAATAACTACATCAAGAAAATTTAAAGGCTACTTTTCTCTGATCTTAACACCTTCTGCTCAAAGATAGACTCTTGCATGTCTAAATTTAGCTTTTTCCTCCTATGATGTTTTTCTGGATTTAAATTATAACCTGTTAAGCTCATTTAAGTGAACCCCCACCTGCAGTTTCATCTATCGTATTAAAACATTTATCAGATAAAACTGCTATTACCTATCAAACTGAGAAGTTAAGAAAGGCAAACTCTGTGGCTGTGTGGAATAACTTTGTGTCTTCAGAGATTTGTTGTAAGTCTGCCACATGGTAGGCAATCGATAAATATGTATTAAATAATGCAATGTGTTTTTAAAATTCATTTTAAAAGAATAACCTGATAGCCTGAAGGAAACAATTCATTTTCCAGAGTCAAATGATGTATATGTATAAAGCATCTGAAAAGCAAGCTTTATTATCTTTCCCTCAAGCTGGAAATATTCTTTAATAAGCTATTTTATCACTCTACTAAAGAGAAAATGTTATGATCAGAGAAAATAATATCTTTATAGAATTAAGAGCTCATTGGCCATGACTTGAAGATAAATATGGAAGGGTCTTACTAATTAAAACAAAAATGTATTGTGTTGAAACACGCCTGTAATTATTTCTTAGAGTTGTAATTGCCACTTAAATAATACTTTTTATGTTGATGGTTTATATTTTTTGTTTTTTTAAACTGGGGAAAACAAAAACCTGATGGTAAGAAATGTTTAAAACAGAGCTCTCGGGTTTTGTCAACTTAGCGGTGATGGCAAATAATAATGAAGTAGTGAACATGTTGTCATTTAACTAGAGCTTAACAAACCCAGTCCCATGAATTGGGAACTGGGGTTCTAGTCCTTAGCCTGCAACTTTGATGTTGGTGGATTCATTTGGTATAATCAGCTGATCATGATTATATCAATGTTTTAAACATAGTATTAATGGGGAAAACCATTTCTGAAAGACAAATTTTATAAACTTTATTTTAGAGCAGTTTTAGGTGCAAAGCAAAATTGAGTGGAAAGTACAGTGTTCCCAAAAACCCTCTACTGACACTACACAATTATAGCCTCCCTTTCCATCAACATTCCTAACCAGAGAGGTGAATTTCCTATAACTGATTAACCTACATTGACATATCATCAATATTCAAAATCCATTGCTTATGTTAGGGTTCATTCTTGGTGCTATGCATTCTCTGTTTTTTTTTTTTTTTCTTTTCAAACATATGTGAACATGCATCTACTATTATAGTACCATATAGAATAATTTGCTGCTTTAAAATACTCTGTGTTCTGGCTATTCACCCAACTATTGCCCCAACTCTGGGCAACCAAAGATCGTTTTACCATCTCCATAGTTCTGCCTGCTCCAGAAAGTGAAATAGTTGGCATCATATAGGACGTGGGTACTCTATTTATCAGATGGATTGTTTTACCTAATAATATATATTTAAGTTTTGTCCATGTCTTTTCACAGCTTGACGGTTAATTTATTATAATGCTTTTATAATATTCCATTGTGATGATGTGTCCACAATTTATCCACTCACTAAAAGACATTTTTGTTACTTTCAATTTTTGGTGATTGTGAGTAAAATCACTGTAAATATCCATAGCCAGGCTTTTGTGTGGTCATACATTTTTAACTCATATGAACAAATATTAAAGAGCATGATTGCTAGATAGAATTGTTTTTTTTTAAAAAACTGCCAAAATTTCTCCCAAAGGGACTATGTACCATTTTGTATATCCTCTAGTAATACATGCCACTCCATACCCTCATCAGCATTTGTTATTGCTAATATTCTGGATTGTGGACATTGTAATAGCTATGTAGTGGTATTTCATTATGATAATTTGTAGTTCCTTAATTACTTATAGAATTATTTTTATATGCTTATTTGCTATCGCTATACCTTCATTGCTTATTTTTTATAATTTCATTTTTGTATGTCTTGTAAAACCTCACTATTGTACAAGTAACTGTGAATTTACCCTTTTTTTTTACACTTTTATAGGTTTTCAATTCATCATCAAGGACGATATTTTTTTATCATTTCTAATGAAATTTGCTGCCTTTAAAATTTCCTTTAGTTGGCAAAAGTGATTTTTTAAGAAAACTTATTAAAGAAAAATTTTGACATACATCATTATTTTTAAGTTAAATATATTATAAAGTTGTCACATGTGTACACAGACATGATACTCAATTCAATTAATATTATAAATTGCATTCAACATTGCTAAATATGTCTTAGTGCCATATTATAGGCCCTTCTTCTACTGATCTGATTTCTGACTCCATGGTTTAGTTTATATTTTTATAAAATTTTATAAAAGTAGAATTCTAAATTATTAATTTTTGCCCAGCTTTTTTCAATCAACATAAATATTTTTTAAATTATCTGTGTTGTGTAATATTTTATTTTAGGGATATCCTAAATTGGTTTATTCATTCACCCATCTGTTGTCATTGGGGCTTTTTTTAGTAGTTATGGAAAAGATGCATGAATAGTCATGTTCAAGTCATCGTAGTTACATTCATTTCTTTTGAGTAACTAACAGGAATGGAAAAACTAGGTAAGACATGTAGATGCATGGTAGTTCAAATTTTTAAGAAACTGTCAAAATGTTTTCAAAGTGATTTCATACACCCTCATCCATTTATGAAAGTTCCAGTTCTTGTGCTTGCTAGCAGCACATTTGCCTTTTAATAAATTAAACTGTTCAGTCACTTTTTGTTATCCTTTTAATTGCTATTTTTCTAGGAATTATATGTATATTGTTTATATGACTCCGTTATTAAGAATGTAAATTTCCCTTTAAATATTGCTTCAGATATATTCCATATTATTTTTGATCTTTTTTATATTTTTGTTAATTCAATATACTTAAAAATTTTTACTTTGATTTCTTTTTATTTTGATGTATAGGTTATTTATATGTTATTTGGCTTCTAAATATCTGAGATTTTCCAGGTTTTATTATTCATTTCCATCTAATTCTATTGTGGATTTGAATATTTTCAAATTTAAGATATTTTTTATGGCTTGCATATGGCCTATGATGGTATATGTTCTGTGGGAACTTGACAGAATTCTGCTGTTTTTGTTTGGAATGATGTAAATACCATTTAGATCAATTTATAGTGTTGCTCAAGCCTTATATGGTCTTATCTAATTTTTCTATCAATTAATGATAAAATATCTTTGAAAGCTTAAATGGTATTCATTGAACTATATTTACTTATTTCCAATACTATCTCTTTTTGCTTACTTTAGGCAATCTTATTTTGGCCATTTCCTAACAGCATAAATTTTAGGTATCATGATTTAGTTAAATAATGCTACTCATTGAACAACTAAGATTTAGATAATTTCTTACATATCCATTTGGTGGTAATTTTTTTTCATTAGTTCAATAATATTTATAGCAATCATTTTTTCATACATTTTGGTTTTTTTATTCTCTTCTTCTAGACTCTGATTAGATGTATAAACACTTTATAGTTCTTAATATTTTTCTGTCATTTATATTAGCCATTTTCATTTCTCTTATTATTATGATAATTTCTTCATCTTTCTGAATTTTTCATCGCTCCACTCTAGCCTATAATTCTTTTATTCTAGTTATGTTTAGCATACTGTGAAAACACTTATTAAGCTTTTCTTTAATTACAATAAATATTATCCCTTGTATCTTCTCAGACCATCATGCAATAAAAGTTGAACTCAACAGCAAAAGAAACCTTCATACTCAAACAAAATCATGGAAACTAAATAACCTTATGCTTAATGATAGCTGGGTCACAAATGAAATCAAGAAGGAGATTATTAAATTTCTGGAACAAAGTGATAATGAAGACACAACCTATCAAAACCTATGGGATATTTCAGGGAAGTACTTAGACGGAAATTTATAGTATTAGATGCCTTCATCAAGAAAACAGAAAGAGAGCAAATCAGCAACCAAATGGACCATGTCAAGCAACTGAAAAAGGAAGAATAACCTAATCTCAAACCTAGCAGAAGAAAAGAAATAACCAAAATTAGAACAGAACTAAATGAAATTGAAAGCAAATGAATTATTCAGATCAGTGAAACAAAAAGTTTGTTCTTTGAAAAGATTAATAAGATTGATAAACCCTTGGCTAGACTAACCAGAAACAGAAAAACAAGATCTCTAATAACTACAATCAAAAATGGTAAAGAGAAAATAAGAACAGGTACTACAGAAATACAAATGATTCTCAACAATTACTACAAAAAAATCTATTCCCAAAAATGTGAAAACATAAAGCAGGTGGACTGATATCTAGAAGCACAATACCTTTCAAAACTCAGCCAGAAAGACTTAGAAATCTTGCATAGATCAGTATGAGGTACTGAAATGGCATCAATTATACAAAATTTTCCCAAAAAGAAAAGCCTTGGTTTAGGGGACGCCAAGAGCCAGATGACATCTGAGCAAGATGATCTGCAGCTGAGAGGTGGACTGCAGGTCATTCGTCCTCAGGAGCTCCTTGTGGAAGAAGAGCCCAAGCCTTCAGCACATAATCATTGTTAATTACTCCCCTCACCTGTGTTGTATGGTCTCAATAAACAGCTAGTGTGGAGGTTGCTTGGGGCTACTTTTCAAGTAAGGGCTAGCCTGCTACCCTCAAGCTTGCACTTCTAATCCTTGTCATGCCTGGTTCCTTCCTGCAATGATCAAGACCAGGGTCATAGGGGCCCATCGGGTTGCAACATCTGGCGTAAGTCAACAGGATGCAGCAGGGCACAACAAGACACCAGGGATGTGGACACTCGGATGTAAGTGAAGCTTTTGGTAGACAGTGGGAGGAAGTCCAAAGGGAATCTCTGCTCAGGGCAACAGGGACCTTATGGCCAATCTAAAAGCAAGAGAACCTCACCCAAAATAAGTGAGGTGTTTTTAACTTCTATTTCAAACCATTCTCAGAAAAACAGTATAATTCAATTCTATGCCATGGGAGCACTCTGCCAGCTTGGTTAGCCCTGTGGTGCCTCAGTGTAAAACTGAGGAAATTAAACCAGACCAATGGATGACAATGGAGAATAGTTAACTACCTTTGTGCTAGGGAACTCCATTTGAAAAAAAGAGTCTGGAATCATTTAGCAAAGATTCCACTGGAAAAGCAGTTTAAGCAGGAAAAAACTCCACTACTGAGGAATTGTGAATGGTGGTACCCCTGAAAGGACTGTAAGTAACAGCCTTTGAGAAGAATTGTGAAGTGCAGACCATGAGTCCATAAGTAACAGTCTTTTGATCTGTAAAGGGTGGATTTAGGACCATGAGTAGCAAAACCTTTGGAAAAGAGAGAGAAAAATCCTTGCTTGCAAAGATTGCAAGAAAAGGGTTATCTTTTGTTTATCCATCAAAGGAAAGTTTAAATAGTTAAAGAAATGTTAAATTCTCTCAGCTGAGATTTTCTCAGTTTGTTTTCACAACTTAAAAAGATCTTTGAGGGAATTTGCATTACAATCACGGGTTTTTCCCTAGTAGCAGTTAATAGTTTAAATCTGTGCTGGGCTTCATCATTTAAAGAGCCCATACCTGAAATTCAGAGCTTTGTCAATTACCATACTTTGCCTAGCAAGAAAAGGGCTAGATAACAGGAAGAACTGCCCTTACCACATTAAAAATTATTTTGGTTGTATATAAAAAAAATGGTAAAGGTAGCAGCCCACATAGCTTATGCTCATTAGAGTTCTTTTCACTCTCAGTCAGAATGGAAGCCTGGCTATTACTACAAATAGGTTGAGGTTTTGCCCATATTATAACAGAAAATCAAGAGAAGCAGTGGCTATCAGAAAACTGAATTAAGCCTCAACATGAACAGTAAACTTTACCAGCACCTTAACAAATTTGTTTTCACTAACTTTTCTTCTATTCATAGGACCATAGCCTAGGTAATTTCATAATGGAGAAATCCGGGATCAATCTTCTCTGTGGGAACTCTAGCTGCCTCTCCCATATTACCACGCATCCTCAGCAGGAAGCAATTAAGAGCAGTCAGTGTCCATATTCCCTAAGAGGCAGTGGAAGTTTCTATGCAGAGTGGGAGGATTGATATAGCATTTCATTATTTTGGGCTGAATATCAAGCCCCAGGCAAGCTTAGGATGCATCTTCTAAACCTTGGAAAAGTTATGACAACAAAAACCTCAAACAGCAGGCTTTAAGATAAAGGTTATTCTGGTATCAGCATGGTAAGAGAATTTCACTTGTTGGATTTGTTTCTATTTCAGTTGGGCACCTGATCTTTACTTAAAGTTGTACTGCTTTTTGGAAAGGGTCTGAGTTTGCAGCCCTTTCCCCACCTAACTTAGCTTTGGGTGATGCTTAATCCTTCCCATGGAAGCATCATGAGCCCAATAGATCAGCCCGTAGCACATAGTTGAGTGGTGATTAGCACAGAGGGACAGGTTTTCCTCTATGCCTAGTTTGGCTAAATTAGTTTCCCTTATAACCAGATTAGCTCTGTTGGTGTATTTTTGTTATACTTATATGCCCTTTTGTTTCTTTTACTTAGCAGAAAGCTCCTAGGTGAGGAGAACAGTTGAAATAACCAATAACCAATTTTCTCCCTTGCCTATTCAGAAATGTCTTCAATACACTAGAAGGGGAAAATGTAGGAGGTGCCAAGAGCCAGATGATACCTGAACAAGATGATCTGCAGCTAAGAGGTGGACCTCGGGCCATTGGTCTGCAGGAGTTCCTTGTGGAAGAAGAGCCTCAGCCTTCAGCACCTAGTTATTGTTAATTATTCCCCTCACCTGTATTGTATGGTCTCAATAAAAGGCTAGTGCAGAGGTTTCTTGGGTCTACCCTGCAAGTAAAGGCTAGCCCACCTTCCTCAAGCTTGCACTTCTAATCCTCATCATGCCTAGTTCCTTCAGGCGGTGATCGAGACCAGGGCCATTCTGCGCCAGAAGTTTTCACAAAATTTTATCAAAAATCTTCAAAGAGGAACTTGTTCCTATAATGCATAAACTTTTTCAAAATATAGAGAAAGAAGGAATGTGCCCCAACACATTCTATGAAGCAAATATCACCCTGATCCCCAAGTCAGGAAAGGACCCAACAAAAAAAGAAAACTATAGACCAATATCATTAATGAATATTGATGCAAAAATATTCAACAAGATATTAGCAAACAGAATACAACAACACATTTCAAAGGTTATACACCATGATCAAGTGGGTTTTATCTCAGAGACACAGGGTTGATTCAACATACACAAATCTATAAATATACCACATAAATAGAAAAAAAACAAAGACTATATGACTCTTTTAATTGATGCAGAAAAGGTTTTTGACAATATCCAGCATCCTTTCATGGTAAAAATACTCAAGAAAATAGACTTAGAAGGAACATTCCTTACGCTGATACAGGCTATCTACAGCAAACCCACAGCCAATGTAAAACCGAGAGCATTCCCACTCAAATTCAGAAACAGACAAGGATCCTCACTGTCTCAACTGCTATTTAAAATAGTGTTGAAAGTTCTAGCCATCATAATCAGGCTAGAGAAGGAAATCAAAGAAGTCCAAATGGGGACAGAGGAGGTCAAATTCTTCCTCTTTGCAGATGACATCTTATACCCGGAAAACCCTAGGGACTCAACTACCAAGCTCTTAGAAGTGATCAAGGAATATAGCAGTGTCTCAGGTTACAAAATCAATACCCACAAATCAGTAGCCTTCGTATGCTCCAACAATTGTTAATCTATTTATTATTTTTTATTAAATAATAACTTTACACATTGATGCATTTATGAGGTTCACTGTATTGCTTTGATATACAATGTGAAAAAATTCAAAGACTCTTCCTTTTACAGTAGCACCAAAGACAATGAAATACCTGGGAATCTACCTAACAAAAGAAGTGAAAGATCTCTATAAAGAAAATCATGAAATTCTGAGAAAGGAAATAGCAGAAGATATTGACAAATCAAAGAACATACCATGCTCTTGGCTGGGAAGAATCAACATCGTTAAAATATCCATACTACCCTAAACAATCCATACATTTAATGCAATCCCTATCAAAGCACAAATGTCATTCTTTAAAGATTTTGAAAAATTAGTACTTTGATTCATATGGAACCAGAAAAAAACCAAAACAGCAAATGCAGATCTTAGAAATAAAAACAATTCTGAAGGCATCACATTGCCAGAATTCAGGTTATATTACAAGGCTATAGTGATCAAAATAGCATGGTACTGGCACAAAAATAGAGATACAGATCTGTGGAATAGAATATAGACTCTAGAGATGAACCCAGCCCCATATTATCATTTAATCTTTAATGAACCTTACAAAACATGCAATTGGGAAAAGAACCCTTATTTAACAAATAGTGCTGGGAGAACTGGTTATCCACATGCAGAAGAAACTGGACCTGCATTTTTCACCATTGACAAAAATTGATTCTCATTGGATAAAATATATAAATTTAAGACATAAAACAATAAAAATTCTAGAAGAAAGTGGGGGAAAAATACTTAAGGATATTGGCCTGGAAAAAAATTTTATGGAGCAGACCCCCTGTAGCAATTTCAGCAACACCAAAAATAAATAATTGGGACTTGACCAACCTAAAAAGCTTTTGCACAGCTAAGATTACCACAAACAAAGCAAACAGCCCTCAGAAAGGGAGACGATTTTTGCATGTTATGAATCTGACAAAGTACTGATAACTAGAATCTATAGAGAACTCAAATTAAACACTAGGAAAAGTGCAAACAACCCTCTCCACAAGTGGGAAAGAGATTTGAACAGAAACTTCTCTGAGGATGACAAACAACTGGCCAAAAAGCACATGAAAAAATGCCCATAATCTTTAATTATCAGGGAAATGCAAATCAAAACCACTCTCAGAGATCACCTAACCCCAGCAAGATTAGCCCACATCACAAAGTTCCCAAACACCAAATAATGGCATGGATGTGGAGAGAAAGGAACACTTCTACACTGCTGGTGGGATTGCCAACTAATACAGACCTTATGAAGAGAAGTGTGAAAAATTCTCAAAGATCTAATTGTAGACCTTTCATTTGACCCTACAATACTATTACTAGATATCTACCTAGAAGAACATAAGTCATTTTACCACAAAAACATTTGTACTTGAATGTTTATTGTAGCACAATTTATAATAAGCTAGTTATAGAAGCAACCTAAGTGCCCATCAACCCATGAATGGATCAACAAACTGTTGTATATGTGTACCATGGAATATTATTTAGCCATTAAAAAATATGGAGACTTTACATCTTTTATATTTACCTAGATGGAGTTGAAATACATTCTTCTTAGAAAAGTATTGCAAGAATGAAAAGATGAATATCTAAAGTACTCCACACTAGTATGAGATCAATATATAAACAATTACATGTTTCTAAGAACAATAAAATGGTTTTATTGTCCTGTTCAAGGGTAATGGGATGCAAGTGGGGGTTGGGGGGAGGACTAAAGGCAAAGGGAGGGAAGGCATGAGGCAGGATCTCACCTAAAGATGCACATTGTGAGGATGTATAACACGCCCCCTAGGTGAGGTGCTCTTCTACAAATGGAATTTTGTCCTGGAAATGAGAACAATGTAACCTAAATATTATACCTTCATATTAATTTGAATAATTTTTTTTAAAAGCATGGCAGATATAATTTTTCTAATATCCATCTGTCTCACCAGACTATAGCTAGATGATCTGAGGATTTGGAAAATCTATCAAAAGAAGTTTGAAGTTCAGTTGACATAAATGATAGTTACCAATATTCAAATAGAATGCATAGACCTGTAATATGACATTCAACTTAAAGAAAAAAATTGGTTATGTCTCTTTATTGGACTAGTATACGTCTTTTCTTCTTTTTTTTTTTTTTTTTTGTCCTTTCTTCCTAGAGACAACTATTTGTCACTTCATAATCACACCTTACTCGTTGCTTTTTGCCAGTGCCGAAATTTGAGAGAAACTATTTTCAAGAATGAAGCACATTCAGAGTAATATGGGAATCAAAATATCCGAGGATCACCTTGGGAACCCACTGAGAATTGCAACTACTTCCATCAAACCAGGTATTGGAGGATTATTTTCTCAAATATGATGTCAGATATCCCACAAGTTCTATGTTGCCTTATGTATTTCACTTTTATAATTTAAAATATCCCCAAACACCCCAGAGATATTTTATTCTTCAGATATGTACATTTTCTAAGTTAGAAAACAAACTCCAGACCTGCTCAATGATTTTAAAAGACTTTCTGAATGGGCTGCTTCATAATTAAGATTATTACATGAGGACATTTTCACTTGTGTAGGATGGCCGATATCACAACAATTATGCACAAACCCATTTTATTTATATATTCTTTGCTCATCAGCTTTCATTAATATTTGTGTATTTAATTTTATTATGTGGCTAATGACAACTCTTTTTCTTATGTGACCTAGAGAAGCCTAAAGTTTGGACACCCATGACTTAAAGCAGCAACGGAAATACTTTTTCCTTATGAAGCAACATCTCTATTGTTGTTGAAGACATAAATAAATTTATTTTATTTTTTTTATTGAATGGTAAATATGTACATTAATGTACTTCTGGGGTACAGTGTGGTGTTTTCACACACAATCCAAAACACTTCCATCAAACTGGTTAACATAGCCTTCATATCATTTTCTTAGTTATTGTGTTAAAACGTTCATATTCTACTCTTAGAAAGATTCACTTGTACCCTTGTAAGATAAACCACAG